>JAWPHD010013405.1:0-68485 GCA_037043455.1 Cyrtodaria siliqua | reverse complement strand
GCGAGTTTGTTTCTGTGTTTTGTGGGTTGAAAGTCCTCCTTGAATGCTATTTTCCCTGTCCGATCTTTTTATATTTCTTTAGGTGAAGAAATGTACAAAGAGGTAAAACTTGAAAGCATAGCGTGCTTCAGATGGTTTAATGATAGTATGTAAATCAGCGACTAACATAGATATTTACACGCTATTTACCATTGATGTTGCCATTACGCCTACGACCATGAGACCTAGAGTTACGCTTTCGAATAAAAAATATAGAAAGAAATGCCAATATTAGGATCTTTTGAAATATTTGCCCGTTGATAATATTATCATTAAGGCCCAGTGGGCGATATGGATTGGTAAACACTTTGCGAAAGCAAACATTATTAATTGGTTGGTTATTGGAATTCTTCCTGTAGAAAACCGTAGTGGGCATGGTGACCTTACGATTTTAGTGGTTCTGTTTGACATTCTCAAACACAGCAAATAAACAACATAACTTATACTCCCCCTGTGTACGTCCAAGCTGTAAATGTCAGGGTGCGTCTCGTATTATTGGAAATATTGTTATTGCAAATAAGAATAAAGCAAATCAGGTAATTGGCGTAATAAAATAATTACATGAGGAAGGGATGAAAAAGCACAAAAACAATATAAGGGATGAAAAACTTTTTTTTTAAATCAAATATGTTATATAATTATTATCTATGTAGGCTATTTCTGCAATGCGTATAAAGGATAGGATATATGCCACCTTGATATTCCATAGTTAGTATAAGGGTAGTATATCAAAAGAATGGGATTGCACATAATTACCTAAACCGTGTGTGTTTCTCAGTATAAAAAAAAATAGACATAAACAAGAGACCCAAAAGGGTCTGAGGACGCTATACTGATGAAATCGGCGGAATTACATTTAACAATTGATAAGAAGTGATGTATGCAGTCTATCAATTAGAAGCGAATAAACTAATTTTTATTGTAATCTAAAAGCAGTTTCAGAAAAGCGTATGTTTTTTCTGCAAATTACTTTAATATTCAGTTTTTATGTCCTATTTTTATGAGAAATATCCCAAAAGTTACGGTCATAAGGTCCACCGCAAGATTACTGGACTGGTCATGGAAACTGCACGATCTCGAATTTGGTACGCGTTACATCGTCTATAAAAATCATCTAGAGATAATTTAATATCATTTTACTGGGTGCGTAATGTATTTGGAACTACTTTTGCATACTCGTTCGTACTGTTTCATGTACATTTCATATTACATCGCAGCAAGTATGTCACGTGATATATTTCTTGTTTTTATTAAGACTGCATAATTTTATGCAATAAAAAATGTTATTATCTTTGTTTTGGGATATATGAACTCACTCTTCCACGGATAAATATTGCGCGATTTTTACAATATCAACACGCTGAAGAACTCGTTCAAATATTCCAATACAAATGTATTAACCTATAAATATCAAGCGGTTAAGATGTTATAGACCAGACATAAACAATCCTTTCGCCCCGACTTTTGTGTTAAACATAATACTCCGCATTAGGTGCGTCACACACCGTGTAATACATACACTATGTCTCTGAAAGTGGTCTAGAAGGTATGGATCGAAAACATTGACCCGTGACATTGACCATGAGCATGCAACCGCAGTGCGTTCGTGCGGGCGTGCGTGCGTGCGCGACACACAACACTATCTAAAGTTCAAGATCATTCCATATAAAAGAAACATTAAAGGTCAAAATCGGAAACTAAGACCATCGCATAAACAAGCTGAAATTGCATTACTTTGACGTAACTCTGAAGCGATGAAATTTCATTATTTTGACGTCACTTTGCGGCGCTTAAACTACATTATTTTGACATACTGTAAAACGCACCTGTCAAGTTTAAGCGCTTTCAGACAGTTATTAGTAAAACTAAGTAAAATATCCAATGTGATGTGGACGAATCCAAATGCATGTGAGATCGCCATATATTGGTTATACATACAGTTTCAGTGGGTTTAGAAATTACGGACTGAAAACTTTTATTAACCAAGGGCTATAACTCTGTAACACATATTTCGATTTGGCCCCTTGCCGAACTCGTCAAAGATGTCATGGTAAAAAGTTGTGAAATTTAGAAGCCTTCTGCGTAAAATTTCGTAAACTGAAAATTCATGCTTTTTAAAACAAAATCATAGGGTCTGTGAAGCATTTGCCTTTTGTTGCTCTCCGTCGAATTACTGAGACAAAATTGTGAGTTTGTATGTCTGAGGTCCTAGAAATAACACAACGTATCTCAAATGAGAGTCCCTAAGGTGTCCAGATTATGTGTGTCTTATTTAACTCTTTAGCTTCCAGACTTTCCACTTTATTACAAAACTATATACAAAAGTAAGACAGGAAATGTAGCATTCACAAAACGCAATCAACCACAAACACGCCTTAGTAACAAACAACAATACAATGACAAATATAAGCAATGTAAGAGACACCACAAACATAACACAGTTGACAGAAGAGGAACCGTACCACATTGAAACGGTCAACATCTGCTGGGCGCTTAAACCATTTTATATGAGCACCCCAAACCTCACTCTTAGCTATTTTCACCCCAATTAACCGAAACATTGTAAATAAGGAAATACCGACAAGGCTATACTAGGTAACGTTAATATCATCACGTATATATTAATACAATAAAAGCATAGAAAGCCACAAAGTACAAGTTTATGTTAACGGTAGCTGACGGGGTAACGTTTAGTTCTACAAACGTTACGAATGTTAAAGTCCTCAAATCGATTACAAGGTCTGGCAAAACGTCTGATCATAGGCTTATTATTTCTCCATTTTCAAACTCGATAAATGAATTGTCAGTATCAGAAATATTCGCTTTGGTCAGTTGAAGTTCTTTAGTACGGTAGTATTAACCATGCTAGAAAAAAGGCTTGTAAAATGTTCAATATACTTTCTAGATAATAAAGTATGCATCTGACGATTACTCAACCCGAAATCTCTTTCATAGCAATACAAAAATACATCTGCGACAAGATTTGAACAGTGAGTACCTATTTGGATACCAACAATTTGCCTAGAAACAGTAGTTCCACACCTGATAAAAACGATAACTTATAGGAATATTATATAAGTATCACATTCATGAGCATATGGTTATCATCCGAGGCGAAGACGAGGATAATAATTGATATTCTTATTATATACCCTCTCGTAAATGTGATATTTATTTTATTATAACTAAATCCGCTCCATTTTCAGTATAGATTTCACTTTGCCGGATTTTTTATTATTTTCAAAAACAACTTTTGTTTTAGTTTGGATTCTCGATTTTAAAGAACGAAACGAAAATCTAGGTCTCGAAGGAAGTAAGGAAGGGTTAGCTCGGCAATCGTAAAGCCGTTTTATGGTTTTCAGCAAAAATTGGGGGAATATAAACAAGGCTGCAAGTGTGAAGCTTGTTTGGCAGATAAAAACAAGATGACTAGAAGTAGTGTTGTAACATACGATGTAGTTAAACAATTAATAAATCTGCCAAATATGGGTATCAATAAAACGCCTTTACATTACAATGCAATATGGAAAATAATTAAACTGTGGTCTTCTGAATGTTCCAATTACTGACGATGAAATTCGAGCAAGTGTGTTTAGTATTAGTTCAAACAAAAGTCCTGGGCCCGATTGTATCTGCACAGAATTGATTAAAAACACTATTGGTCAAGTTACACCTTACCTTAACAGATTATTTAATCACATATTTGAGACCGGAAATATTCCTGATGATATTTGCGAAAGCATTATTGCTCCTGTATTTAAATCAGGCTCTCGGAACGACCCTAAAAATTATCGTGGTATTTCACTAATCAATACAATATGTAAAATATTTATGAGTATTTTAAGTACAAGGTTAATAAAGTGGTGTGATCAAAATGATGTTATAGATGAATCTCAATCTGGATTTCGAAAGAAATATTCGGCTGTTGATAATGTGTTTACATTATTAGCGCTAGTGCAAAAATATTTATCGAATAAAAAGGGACGTTTCTATTGTATATTCGTTGACTTTACGACTGCATTTGACAGTGTACAACATCAAAAGTTGTGGAATGCATTTCGTCGAAAGAATATTGATGGAAAATTTAAAACTTTTCTTGAAAATATGTATTCAAAATTTAAATCATGTATCAATGTCGACAACGGCTTAACAGACTTTTTCAATTGTACGGTCGGTACTAGAGAGGGGTGTGTTGCAAGTCCGATTATATTTTCATTATTTATTAATGATTTGATATCCATTTTACGTTCAGAATGTGGACAAGGTGTATTTGTTTCAGATGAAATTGAAGATATTTTAGCGCTAATGTATGCTGATGACGTGTCAAGTTTTGCTGACAGTCATCAAACGTCAACGTCAAATCAATGGAATTTTGCAAATCTACTAGCATGGAAATTAACTTAAAGAAAACCAAAGTAATCGTTTGTCGAAGAGGTGGTATTATTAAACCAAATGAGCGTTGGTTTTACAGTGGTAAACAACTTGAATGTGTTTCATTTTATAAATATCTTGGTATTTATATTACTCCAAAACTTTCATGGTCAAAAACACACGAAAACTTGGCAAAACAAGCAACTAAAGCAATGGCATGTATTTTTCAATATCAATGTAAATTTGGAAGATTTCAATCCAATGATATATTTAAATTATTTGACAGTATGGTCAAACCAATTATTATATATGGATCAGAAATATGGGGTTATACATATTATGAGAATTTGGAAAGAGTTCATATAAATTTTTGTAAAGTTCATTGTAACTTACCATTGCAAGCAGGTGACTTTTTTACTTTGGGAGAGTGTGGTAGAACTCCATTATGTACAACTTATATTCCAAGATGTATTCAGTACTGGCTTAAGCTTATCTCGTTGGAAAAGCATAGGTACCCAAAACAATGTCATTACATGCTAAAGCGTTTGGACGAGGCAGGTAGACACACGTGGGCCAGCGAAATTAGAAGTTTATTGTACAAATTTGCTGTTGGGTATGCGTAGATTTCACATTTTGTTTTTGACTATGTTTAAGCAAACAGTAAAAGATTTATATATGCAAATATGGCATGGAAAGGTTGATGTATCAAGTAAAGCTTATTATTACAAACACTATAAATCATTGCTTAATATTGAACAATATCTTTCTTTGGAAATGTCATATATACTAAGAAGTTCTCTATCTAGATTTCGATGTTCTTGTCATAATTTAGCTATTGAAAAGAGTAGACACTTAAATGTAGAAAGAAATATGAGGTTGTGTCCTTTATGTTATGCTAGAAATATATCAGTAATAGAAGATGAATTTCACTTTATAATGGAGTGCAGAGAATATGAGGAATATCGAATTCTATTTTTCAGAGCACATTGGCTGGTTGACAGATCTTTGAATATGTTTTATCAACTTATGTCATGTACAAATACTAAAGATATCTTATACATTGCAAAATTTATATATAGATCAAACGAAAAACGTAAACTGACTATCGATAACAATTTCTTGAATTAGATAAATATAAAGTTTACATGAAGAATGTTAAGTAGATATTAGATATAGACAAAACGTAACGTTTCTACTTAATTTGTTTATACATTCTATATTTGTATTCTGAAATTATTATAAACATGTTGTATTCATATATCTCCATCCATGTAATGTATAATAGTGTTATTATGCTGTTCAACTTGTTTCTTATGATGGGCCGGTGGCCTAAATTATGAAATAAAATTTCTTGACTTGACTTGTAAATATGATTGGAAACTACAACATATACCGAGCATCCTGAAGGTCGGTATATATATATATATATACATGTAGGCACATATATGTAAATACATATATGTAACTATACATATAAAAGCCGGGGAGGTAGGGAGGAGGAGGAGGCAGGGAGGAGGAGAGAAAACGGAGTATAAACACCAACAATTTATGTTGCTGTTGTCGATTTCATGAAGGAAAGGCACGCTGTGATGCTTAGCCCTAATTGGTTAACACCGACGGACAGGATACCGTTGATTGGTCGGTTTCGATAGTGCTTTCTCTTACTGAATCAAAGCACTGAAGATACCGATACATGTTTACCAAATCAAAGTACTAAATATACTGATGCATATTTTTCCCGACCATAAATTATTTTATGATTGGCATAAAATCCACTGATACAATATAGTGCTATCCGCGCCAACTTGATGCTTTGCTCTAATTGTTTGATGTTATTTTCTATGGACCGTCTATATCAATCGTCCTGGAGAAGTTGATATTTCAGGATGATAGTAAATCGCAGGGTGATAGTAAAAACATTATCACATGAGCAGCTTTGGTACGCGTTACTGTATCGGCGACGTCATCAGCTGACTATGGTGAACTTAGTTATTTCCAATTCAATGATATAACTTTCATAGCAACTTTTGAAAGAAAAGTTTTGTTTGAAAAGAAAAATCCGGCATAGTCAAATCTGTACTGAAGCTGAACCTTATTTTGCCCGAGCGGATTTTGGTATAATAAAATAAATATCATTTATGAGAGGGTGATAGTAAGAATTTATTTATTGAAATTGATTATTTATTTTCATCAATTAGACTAACTTGACAAAAATGCTCACATTTCGGTATAATAAAAATAAAAATCACATTGATGAGAGGATGATAGTAAGAATGCTCATCCTTCGGAAATTTATTTTCACCCTTGGCTTCGCAACTGGCGATAATCATATCCTCAGGGTGAGTTTTTTACTATCACCCTCCCATGAATGTGATATTTAAATAGTATTATACTTCACATAAAACGCCCATGCTAAATCCCCATAAACAACGATGTGTATTTTGTTTTCTATCTGACACGAGGGTGATATTTCAGGGTGATAGTAAAACGCAGGGTGATAGTAAAACACTATCACATGAGCAGCTTTGATGCGCGTTACTGAATCGGCGACGTCATCGGCTGATTACGGTGAAATTGCTATGTTTAACTCTTCGTAACTTCAAAAGTACTTTACTCATTTAAATAAACTACCACCCATTTTCTTAGTTATTTCCAATCCAATCAGCAGTTAATTGTGAAATTCTCGGATTTCCAAATATAAATTGTGATACAAACATCTAGGTCTCGAAAAAAGTAAAGAAAAATGTGCTGTATAAAAACATAATATGGGTATCTATGATTTTGGGCGGTCCGATTGTTCTCTAAGACACTCAAACCCCAGAATAGATTGGGCGATCTGAAACTGAAACGTATCAAAATCAACAGGCAGAAATATTGTCACGAAATACAATGACCACTACCTGCCATTCGTTAAAATCCCCCCAAGGAAAACTAAAGTTATTGATAGGAAACCAATTTTCTATTTATAGTAACAGTGGCATTGACCTTGAACCGAATGACACGATTAGCAATTCCAAGCTTCCTTTCCATGCGCCGCACATGTTGGTAAAGTTTCGGTAAAATCACTCAAGGGAAACAAATATTCTTGATCGGAAACAAGTTGCATGTTATAGTAACAGTGACCTTGACCTCAGATCAAATGCCATGAATAGCAATTCCGAGCTTCCTTTCTGTGCGACGCATCTTATGGTACAGTTTCGTTAAAATCTCCACAGGAAAACTGAATTTATTGATCGAAAACCAAATTGTTATTTATAGTGACAGTTACCTTGACATTATACCCAGTGACACGAATAGCACTCCCAAGCTATTCCATGAGCCGCACCTTTTGGTAAAGTGTATTTAAAATCTCCCATGGAAAACTAAAGTTATTTACCGGAAACCAATTTTCTATTTTTAGCAATAGTAACCTTGACCTCGAACCCAGTGATCCCAAATGCAATGCCAAGCTTTATTTTCACATACGCTACCAACCACGTTTCAGGTCAATATCTCAATTCTTACAAAAGTTATTGAGCGGAAACGGTTTTTTATATTCTTAGTTTTATTGACCTTGACCTTGACCCCAGTGACCCAAATATAAGTCCAAGCTTCTTTCAAATATAAGCTACCTACACACCAAGTTTCGGGCCAGTATTTCGTTTATAACTAAAGTAATTGAGCGCAAACCGTTGTTGTTGTTTTCTATTTTAGTAATTGTAATAGTAATTGACACAGTGACCCCAAATGCAACTACAGGCTTTCTTCTCATATAAGCTACAATACACAGCAAGTTTCGGGCCAATATCTTATTCCTAATTAAAGTAATTGAGTGGAAACCGATTTTCTATTTAAAGTATCAGAGACCATGACCTTGACCCCATCGACCAAAGCTTACTTTTCATATAAGCTACCTACACAGCAAGTTTCGGGCTAATATCTGAAACTTACTGTGCATGTAGCTTATATGAATAGAAAGCTCGGAAATTGCATTTGCAGTCACTGTGGTGAATGTTAGGTCATTGTTACTAAAAATATATAATTAGTTTCCGTTCAATAACTTTACTTAGGATAAGATATTGGCCCGAAACTTGCTGTGTATGTAGCTTATATGAAAAAAATCTTTGGATTGTATTTGGGATCACTGGGATCACGGTCAAGGTCACTGTTCCTAAAAATAGGAGATCGGTTTCTACTCAATTAATTTCCTTAGGACTGAGGTATTGACCCGAATCTTGCTGGATAGGAAGCTTGGGATTGCTTTGGGATCACTGGGGTCAAGGTCCAGGTCACTGTTATTAAAAATAGAAAAACGGTTTCTGCTCAATAACTTTAAATGGGAATGGGATATTGGCATGCAACTTGGTGTGTATGTAGCTTATATAAAAGAAAGAGCTTGGGATCGAGGGGATAAGGGCAAGATCACTGTTACTAAAGATAGAAAATTGATTTTCTGATCCATAACTTTAGTTTTCCATGGGAGATTTTAACGAAACTTTTATATTTCGTTTTACCAAACTATACTGATGTTGCTATTCGGGTAATTTTGTCCAAGGTCAAGGTCAATGTTACTATAAATTGAAAATTGGTTTCGATCAATAACTTTAGTGAGCTTGGGATTGCTATTCGGGTCATTTGTTTTTTGTTTGTTTGGTGTTTAACGTCGTTTTTAGCACATTTTGGACTAGGCGGAGGCAGACCACCCTCTTATTCCTGGGTTAAACTAGTACTGTATACCTCACGCCATCCATAAGAATCGACACTTCTTCACTTACAAGTTTCAGTCAAGTTCACAGTGGGATTGAACCCGCAGTGGTGAGAGGCGAGAAGGTTTACAACGCAACCTCGTTAACCCATTGACCACGGTAGCGCTTCGGTCATTTGCTTTAAGATCTAGGTCACTGTTACTATAATATAAAATTGGTTTCCCATCAATAGCTTTTGTTTCCCTTGAGGAATTTTGACGAAACTTTTCCAAAAGATGCGATTTAGGGAGAGGAAGCTTGGGATTACTATTCGGGTTATTTGGTTCAATGTCATTGCGATTGTTTCTATAAATACAAAATTGGTTTCCGATCAATAACTTCCATTTCCCTTAACGAAACTTTAAAGGTGCGATTCATCGAAAGGAAGCTTGTGATTGTTATTCGGGGTCATTTGGTCCCAGGTCATGGTGACTAGTACTATAATTAGAAAATTGGTTTCCGATCAATAACTTCATCTTTCCTTAGGGGATTTTAACTAATGCCCGGTAGTGAACATTGTATTGCGTGGCAATATTTTTTCTAGTTATCTATGTTAAGGTCTGTACTCATAAATAGTTTAGTTTAGTTTAAAATAACATTTCTAATTAGTTGTTATTCTTATACCAATTATGGGAATTTCGGATTGTTTTAAATATTTTGGAACAGAATTTCATAGCACATTTATCAACAAAAAATGTGCGTGGAATGTCAATTAAAGTCAAAACCCTCAATAGCATTGAATGTAAACCTACACGTGAGTGGGGCTTGGTAGGTGACAGACCATCATTCAGCCTGTTAGATACACTGATCAAAATTCATAATTACTCAAATAACTTAGTTCTTAGTTTAAATATATTTTAGAATAGTTGTGTGATACGTATTTTGTTTTGACCAATAGTTTGTAAAATATTTATTTTTTGATTAAATTGTTACATCTTTAGATAGTTACCCTCCTTTTATATGAAACCATGCACTGTGCTGATAAAACACATAACATGAATCAAAGTCCGCTTGAGGATATACACTTCTTAGGATTGGTAGGAAATAACATAAAAAACATAAAATGTGACCTATGTACTGCAAATGTCTCGTCTATAATAAAATAAAACATGGATAATCCTAAATTACCTGACTTTTAATGGAATATCATTTGAATTTCAAGTAACTGTAATTTAGCGTTGATATTAAAGATTTCGAAGATTTAGATAATTGCGTTTGCAAACGTATTTTTAGTGGTTATTCTAGTAAAACATGATGCAAAAATAACTTTAGTTGGCATGTTTTAGAATTAGGAACATCGAAAGCTGCACTAAATCAAAGTACTTATCAAAATGCCTAAGTACCCAGTTGTATAAATGTTATAATTGTTTTCTAAGAAAACACATCGGCTTTATTCTAAGAAAACACATCGGCTTTAAAATGGGTTCATGCAATCAGAGCAAACGATTTAAACTAATTATCTTGCAGTGTTTGTATTTGCGAGTGTTATATTTTATGGTTTCAGTCATTCAATTCTCCTGCTATATATAAAGCCAGCAGCGTGGGATAATGGATTTAAAAATATGTTCATTAAGTAAATGAACTGTTTGAACGTTATAAAAATATGCATTACGTGGTATGCATACACAACAAACAACAGTTCGACGTAAACAAACCGGCAAAGTATTAGACACAACTAACGTAAACTGGGCCTAAATTCATCAAATGTTTGAGCACAATAATCACACTCAGACTCAAAATCTATTTTTTTTGCAAACCCTATCAACACAAAAGTATGGGTAAGAATTGTGATTTTCAGACATTTTCTGTTAAATTACCTTCAAAATTACTCATTTCTGTAAGTAAATATAGTAATTTCTTGTAAAATAGTTTTTATTTTGATTTTAAAAAAATGAGATTTTGAGTCGAGTCTGAGTTCTTGTGCTCAAAAGTTTGATGAATATTAAGCCTGGTTGACAATAGTGGTATCGCCTTGGAAAGGTTAGTGGCTAAAAGGCCGCTGAAGTTTTAAAACAGGCTATAGTGTGCAATAAATCGCACTTTGAGCCGTTCTTCTTCAAGAAGTTGTTTAGCCCGATGCAGAATAGGGCTAAGACGTTATACTTATTCATATGTATTACAAGGTGAGCACTTGCCAGAATGCATACCCTGTTTTGCATTGTTAACTACCAAACATACTTGTATCATGCTAGATTGTGTATACGTTGATCCTATGCGACAAAGACAATACCACGTTAGTAGTATGAAAGAGTTGTTTCACATATTTTTTTGTTTTAGACTTCATAAAAGAGGTTACACTGTATATTTCACTGTAATATGTTCCTACTCGCATTTATTTGTTTACACGCCCGTTTACGGGCATTTGTTGATATGTTAATACATATATAGTCAGTATTGTTTAATATTGTAATTAGTTTTACTTAACACTTTTATCATAATTTTTAATAACTGACTACTTCATTGTTCATTTTCATCAGTTTTCGCGCACAATCTGACCTATTTGAGTTCATTCATTCATTACCCTATTAAAATTTTCATTCAAGTAAGACATGGCAGTGTAAATAAAGAAAATCCCAGCATGCTGTATCCATTAACCAACTAAGCAGCATTAACAAGCAATACAGTATAACAAAAAGATGAGCATTTATATATGAATAAAAACATTAGAAAGCCACAAAGCAAGTACTCGACGAATTGGCAGGGCCAGAGGAACAACAGAATAAACCATTTAGGACAAGACAAGATTGAAGACAAACCTCAAACGTTGTCATCTCTTTCAGGATTTAAGTAGAGATTCAGGAATATAGGGTCTATAATATGCCGGGTCATTGCACAATCAAAGAGGAAAGCACAGTGGCGAGCTGTAAATGTGTCAACCACCAAATATGCAATACCTTGCAAAATGATAGGACCATAGTCTCAGTTGATAAAGTTTGTAACAAGTTGTATAAAGACTGTATGAAAGTGATCTTGTAAATCAATCCAGTTCACTATAGAAGTTCGGTTGTGATAGGTAGTCTTTGTCGCAGAACAATTCTTAAATTGCATTTGTATTTTGAAAGTATATCAGGGTTACAATAATAAAAGTTTCAAACATTTTTAGAAGAAGCTAGCCCTCATTAAGTAGTGTTTTATTTAAACAAAGGTTAGGATTAGTAATGTCCTCCACTCCACTATAAGCTCTAGAAAAACGAATTAGTTGAGAAACCCCATAAGAAGTTGCTCGGGGATCATCCCCGTCTAAGTGGGGATAATTAACGATATAAAAACTGATACATGTATCATCTCTCTTTTCTTCGAGTGTGTTTATTATTTATTAGTAGAAAAGAAATGACTGTATCATCTTTGTTGAGTTCAAGTTCTTTAGGATAGATAATATTAACCATAGTAGAAAATAAAGAGTTGTCAATGTTCAATATGTCATTCAGATAACGAGAGGTGTTATTAAAGGCTTCAAGAAGACATCTGATTGAGTATCTGGTGAAAGACTCACTTTGAAATATTTTCCATAGCAATACAAAAACAAATCTGCAACAAAAGGGGCACCGTTTAAATTTTAGTATCGAAATGTGTATTTAGTGATAATGATTGTTTATGTGTCTGAAAATTAACAACAAAGCAAGTTATAACAAAGATAGATATAATAATATGTTGTTTTTTTATTTCTTAATCTACATTATCGTAACTAGCGGTTTCTAAAGCTAGGCCATTTAACATATGACCAGGTTTTATATTTTAAATCTATCTGAAGTAAAACAATACAACACAAAGTGACAACATGAGGTAAAACCACAAAGACAGCATGTGAAAAGGCATAGTGTAAGGCATATAAAGCATATTGCACCTGAAGCAGATTTAACAATCGTGGCTTGTTCATTTTATAAATACTATCTAACTTATAATACATGCAATTAATAATCTATTTTTACACAGATGTTGTACAATTTACATGGCTTATTATATAAACATTCAAAAATGTAACAAATATGTGAAAGAGATTCAGAATGAAGTTATTATTTGGTATAAATATGTTTCCCTAGCATATAGATATGCATTCATGACAGATGAAACAAGGGGACGCACTGGAAGCAACAAAAACTGATTGAGTTTTATTTTTGGCTAGTCTTTTTAATTGATCGACTGCTTATAGTTATTTATTATGGTTAGTGTTTACATTATTTATAGCATATTATCCATCCTAATATAGAGTTTTAAGAAATTGTCCAAATCGTGAAGGTCGTACACCCTCTGAATGCCGCCAGAGGCACAGAGGTAGGAACCACCACCAAAACCACCAAACTTCAATCTCATTCTTTTCCAGCACAATATGACCTATTTATGTGCCGACGTGCCGTAAAACACCATTCATTCATTCATTCATTGACTTTGTTTTGTCATACTCATCAAAGTTCTTCATCATGAACCTGCGTATGTAAAAATGGTAACGTGAATTTTCTCTTTGCATACTTTATATCGTAAATAGAGTGTCTGCAATAGAATTTGCAGGAACTCCGAAGTTCAGACGTTTAGAAGGTTCTAGGTCCATTCTCCATATTTTGTATAGATGTAAATGGAGGATGAACCTGGGATGTTCATTCCTCTTCGGCGCCGTGTTACCTTTCTTGTCTTTTTACTTTTTACCCAATTCTATTTAATTTCAAGAACATTCATATCATTTTACAATAAATACTGATAAGGGCACATGCGGTTCTTTCCATAAATTTAAAGCATTCCTCTTAATTCAAGCTGTGACAGACTTGCAGTTGTTTTCTCAGGACTACGGTGTTTAGGCTATAGCTGTCCTGGAAAACTTAACAACTTGGTCACAATAGAAGACAGGTTCTTCTTCTCGTAAAATGTTGCCTGGAAAAGAAGAACACAACAATTGTTTAGTTTTATCTACTACATCATCATATGAATGTAAAGATAAGACACGTATTTTTATTAAATGTGTTAACTCCTTAACTCTGAACTCCAGTAAGGGGAAGATTTAAACAAGTTGTTCTCACTGACTTTAATACGCCAACAGAACACAAAGCTAAATCATAAATTAATTTAAGCTAATATAATTATGTCCGATACAAATACTTATCTATAATTGCGGATTTGAACAGGTGTTCGGCTCCATCTAAACGGTTTAAAAGAAATGTGCACTGCTTTTAACTCAATAATACGTATTACGTTAATCTGATATAAAGGTTTAAGCATTATATACTTTAATATTTTATTTTAATCTCACTTTGAACTTCTATAATATGGGATTCCTACCATGTTTATTTTTTGTAATTGATACATCTAACTATGACAACCCAACTGTTTGTCATAGTTAAATGTATAAAGAAAATATAATTTTGGTATGCATTTGTTGATAGTATTTTTCCTAAGATGTCGTTATGATATGTTGACATAAATGTTCAAAATCTTCATCTCTACGTGGAGTTATGAACTGGATATAAATAGTGTTACGGTTGGGTTGGAGAAAGATCCCATGATCATTGATATAATTCGATTTATTAGTACAGTATTTTTCTTTTAATATAAGCATATTTAAATTGAAATATATGTAACAGTGTAATATAAACCAAGAAATTAAGACATAATAAGAATACGTTTGATTTGTGCAGCATGATTTAAAACATATAGCGACCATCTATAGCAATCACACTATTTTCAGATGTGTGTCTTACAAATGTTACGACTATGGTATCCATTTCTAAAATATGTGCATCAAATGTACAAGCATAGCCGTACACGGGTGTGAATTAAAATTCTTTATCGTGTATCAACAGGTATACACCCTTATATGTTTGTGATGTGCTTTTTTACTGAATGTGTTTGTAATGTACTTTTTGTATCACCTTTGCTTTGTAATACTTGTTGGAGTGATTGTATTCTGTGAAAGCTAATCTTCCTGTTGGACTTATAACATTTTCTTTGAGCTAGTTGTATAACAGTAAAATACATGCACGTATACTGTAGATCACATTATTTCCGCGTGATCTTAAGTTCGTTAATCAATCTGTCTATGATTTATTCGCGTGTTCAAGAATTCGCGACCAAGCAAAATGTAAATAATTATATTTGTGCTTGCCTAGACGTGAGTTATACTGAGTACTATCAAGCTTCATCTATGCAGCTTGTTTTGACGATGGGAATTAAATAACACACAATGCCGTGATCAGTGATAAAATGACAACATTATAATACATTACTGACTACTAGTAGATTATAATGTTTTATGTTTTGTGAAGTGTCATAATAACGTAATATGATTAACCTAATCCGTTAATTTGAACAACTTCCTCACAAGGATTCCTGTTATAGCCCGGAGTATTATTTAATTATCCTGGTCATTTTTGATTGTGTCATTGTTATGTATATTAAATAATTACATGGTGTTAGATACAGTTTTTCAATATTTCGGCCCAAGGCCTTTATCAAAAAATTAAACAAAGTAGATATGACTACAGCTTGACTGCGTCTATTGCACACAAATGTTCAACGGAAATGAAAACAATGTCGCTTTGATTGACGACGTCACTTCCGTAAATGAACGTTATAGCGCCTTTGAAAAGTGTGTCTTTCAAGCGTTATATACATTTATAAATATTTTGGAGTAAACGGTTATTACTTCTTTTCAATCATAGATGTCATCATGTGTGGATTGAGCTAGTTGTATAACAGCACGCAGTTTTACTTTATTATCCGAGTACTTCCCTTTGTCCATCAGTTCTTTATCTTTATTAGCGCATTATCAATGAGGTAAACTTTTTAGAATTCAATTATTTCCCTTTGTCCATAAATTCGTAAGTCTTATATATGTTCCTTACCGGTATTAAATATCATGAATATAAGTAACTAGTATTGTATGTGTTAGAGGTATATGTTACTTTGTATCACTAGTTTACTGCACACTAATTTCACCAGTGAGTATGAGCGAGTGAATGTGTAAGTTGACAATATTAGCAGATTGTTGGTTTCCTTAAGAGTTTATATGTAACGGTATTATTTTTCACTTAAATAGGGCAAACAGAAGATCTTGTTTAAGGTCATTTGGTCATGGAATGGAAGTGCGTAGTTGTCATGTCCGTTCCTTATAGCACGTGTCAGTTTTGCTCTTCACGTTATTTTTCAATAACTTGTATACCATTATCTGTTTTACAGAATAAACAATAATGACCTAGATACAGAGTTCCGTGTGCTTATTTACGACCCCACTTATCCCTTTGACATTTCTTTTAAAAACAGAAGGAGTTCAATGCTGTAATATATGTGCGTTAGTATATGTAAATATTTACCTGATGGAACTATAGCATTTCTTGGTTCCCGGCAGTCGACAATGTCTAAAATAAAAGTTGAGAACCAAGTTATAAATAGACACGATATAGACATGTAAGTGTTTTACTTTATCATTAAGTCTAGACACTAGTAAAATGTTCCTATAAGCATACGACTCATTTCCATTTCATTGGTGTGTTTGTTTGAGACGATGCTGGCTAGTAACTTGTATACTTTCAAGATGAGGGCAATAAAACGTCATCAGCGAATATGAATGCGTTTGAATATTTTACATGAATGGTAGATCATTGACAAACATGATAAAACAAGTGGTACAAATATTTACCCGTGTTATACCATTGTTGTTAAAAGATTAGGCTTTGAAAACTGTACGTGTGGCACATTGTATATTCTGGTATCGGTTTTAAGGTATGAGTTAAGAAAAATTATAACTTTTAAGTTGTGCTAACAAAATATCATTGTTAACTAGATCAAGTTCCTTTTTAAAGGCAATAACATCAAATTCAGTGACATTTCAGTTATTCATTTATAGCTGCAGTGTATCTATTGTGTTGTGTTTTGTTGCTGTTGTTGTTGAAGCTGTTGTTGTTGTTGTTTTGCTGTATAGCAAAAATGAGATTTTTCAAATCCTGACTGACCACTATCAATAAGACCGTACATTTCAAGATGGTCATTGCACTGTTGGCGTTATGCCTTTGTGGTAAGTTGAGAACGTGGGTAAACTAAAAATTGGTGTTAATACCGGGATCATCAGCACCACCTGAATTATATACATGACTGACTCTTGCTTTTTTCTGCGAATACACCTGTTCTAATACCAATGTTTATAACGTGACATATCGATTTTGTCAGAATTGGCACTGCTGTTTTTAAATGTTTAATCTGTTAGGGTGTTTTGACACCTCCATTGTTTAAACTGGACACATTTCTTTGTCTTTGCCTTATGATAGAAATCTCTGTTTTCCTTGGTTTTTTGTCTCAGGAGTCAACCAACTTTGAAATGTGTTGCTTTTTATTATTTGTGTAGGTGCATGTATATCTACTTCATTAAAAATAATACCATTCCATTAGCAGAATTAACATCTGTCATACTTTCTATCTTGTTAAAGTCCGACGTTTCATTTAAACTATTAAGGATATAGATCTGAAAAAAGGTCTATACTTAAAGAGACACGTGGCACTATTGACGTTTTAAAAACTCGCAGTATCGCGTTAGAAACATAAAGCATTTATATAAATTGCATCAAATAAATATTAGGTGTCAAGTTTAAATCCATAGCATTTAGGACAAATATAAAATCTAAAATCATTCAGACAATGGGGAACAATGAAACATACAATGGAAACTTACCTTGCTCATACTCCGAACTGAATCCTACACAAAGTACCTGTCGGCCTATGGTGGTGGCATTGTTGTTGCCTTGGTCAGATCCTTCTACAATATTTAAAACAACTGTTTTCAGTAAGCAAACAACTGATTAATTTCAATTTCAAGACAACTAATATAGTTTCTAATTCTGGCACATTATACACTATAGTTACATTCTTAATATATGTTATTTATTTAGATGTTTTTAAAATTGTGGGCCAGTGATAATACCAAAGTATGTCAGACTGAACTGAGGCCAACTGTCAATATGAAAGACGGTGCACTCATAACTGGGTAAATAAGAATTGACTTGATTTATGACTAGGCCTATTGTATTGTTTAACCATACACGAACAGACTCAATAAAACCGTGTCTGTGTCCGTTTAGTGCAGTGTGGCGGCTGTAAAATGGTTCCCCGTGCTACGAATCAGTAGTTATTTTTACTGGTCCTTTGGGATCAACGAGCCCAATATACGTGGCTTTGAAGTAAAATACCACTGAAACTGGTGATACTGTCAACCCTTGGTTTTGTCCAATATGACTATTTAGTAGGTTAGTCATAGTAATTGCTTTATTATTCAAAGTTACCGCTATTTGAAACATAAGTGGGTGGGGTAACGATTAAGTGTAACATTTGTATGTAAGAATTCAAATTTATCTCAAATAGCAACAGTTAAACCTCGTTGTACATTTATGTTTACATCTTAGTTAACCTATAGGATTACCTGGAATTCGTTGAGGTATCTTGTTTACATCGTTATTCCGCGTTTTATGTAGCAATTGCACATGTTTATTTTATCATGGCTAACTAGCTAGGGGCGCCTTCAATTGACTACGTCACAGGTAGGCGTGAGCGTTAAAATTGTAAACAAGACGGCTGAAAAGTTTTGTGACAGAGGTTTGTTTGAGGGGATTGATTGATTTCTTCTACTCACCACGGGTAATTTGTGTATTAAGTAGTTGACTTGTATGAAATGGTAAAACTATCATAAGTTTCTTTCAACTTTATTGAGTTTTATGTGCAATTATGCCGAATTCTGCCAGCATCATTCTTCGATTCTGCGACTCCGCAGAATTTTGAATGAATTCTGCGAGCCGCAGGATTTGGAACTTTAGCACTATATAAGCTTCGATTTTGTAAGGTCAAAAGAGAACGATTGGGTCAGTAAAACTTGTTAGTCTATATTTTGTGTATATGGTCTGTGTATTTGTGCTAAATAGAAACTTTTGAGATATTGTTATGTATTTTACCAGTTGAATGAAAAGGAAATTAGAAATTATATTTGTCTTTATGAAAAGATATTCACAATATTTTAGGAATCAAATTGTGTTGCGCTTGAAATATTTCTATATGATAAATAAATTAACATTATGATTAAACTATAACCATTGGATTCGGTTGTTATTTTCATCTGTAGTTAAACCGCCTCCGAAAAACATGAAAGTTGCCACAATATTGCTTTAAAATCTAAGAAAGTAAGACGTAAGTAAAATAGGTTTGCTTCGTATGATCTAAACATATAGCGACTAGGTAGCATCCACTTTTGAAAACTGTCTCTTTCAAGTGTTATATACATTAATGTTTATTACTTCTTTTCAATCATAGACGTCCACATGTGTGGACTGAGCTAGTTGTATAACAGCACGCAGTTTAACTTTATTATTCGATTACTTCCCCGTTTGTCCATAAGTTCCTTAGAGCGTATTATTAGTGAGGTAAACCTTTTAAAATCCACTTACCTCCCTTTGTCCATAAATTCGTAAGTCCTATATATGTTCATTACCAGTATTAAATATCATGATTATAAGTAACTAGTATTGTATGTGTTTGAGGTATATGTTACTATGTATCTCTATTTTACTGCACACTAATTTCACCAGTGAGTATGAGCGAGTGAATGTATAAGTTGATAATATAATCAGATTGTTGTTTTTCTTAATAGTTTATTTGTAATGGTATTATTTCCCAGGGCAAACAGAAGATCTTGTTTAAGGTCATTTGGTCATGGAATGGAAGTGCGTAGTTATCATGCCCGTTCCTTATAGAACAGAAAGTCAGTTTTGTTCTTCACGTTATTGTTGATGTATATACATTATATGTTTTACAGAATAAACAATAATGACCTAGATACTGAGTTCCATGTGCTTAATTACAACCCCACCTATCCCTGTGATATTTCTTTTAAAAACAGAAGGAGTTCAAAGCTGTAAAATATGTGAGTAAATATATGTAAATATTTACCGGATGGAACTATAGCATCTCTTGGATCCTGGCCGTCGGCATAGACAATGTCTAAAATAAAAGTTGAGAACCAAGTTATAATTAGACACGATATAGACATGTAAGTGTTATACTTCATCATTAAGTTTAGAAACTAGTAAAATGTTCCTATAAGCATACTACTCATTTCCATTTCATTGGTCTGTTTGTTTGAGACGATGCTGGCTAGAGACATCTCGATTGTGCAAGAATTGGCACTGCCGTTTTTAAAATGTGAGAGCCTATGTCACCTTGGCCAGTTGAATTTGAAGAATCAAGTTGAGTACTATATTGTTGAAGCTTATCATGGTTCTATTTCTAATAGAAACTTCTTTGTTAGTTGATGTTGTTGTTGTTATTTTTTTGTTGTGTTTTTGTTGTTGTTGTTTTGTTTTTTTTGTTGTTGTTGTTTTTACAAAATCCCTTTGTGAGTCCAAGTTAAGCTTTTCATAAAAATCGGAAAAAAATATTTGAAGGATATGTGAAATAAACATTAAATTCATTAACATTATATTCTTGTAGATGTGACAAACCTATTTCAATTTTTATTTCGTTTTGACATCTCCAATGTTTGAACTGGAAAAAATCCTTTGTCTTTATCTTTTGATAGAAATCTCTTTTGTTTTTTGATCCTATAGATGCAATACAACTTGCTTGTATGTGTTATTAAAACTTCTTACATATGTTCTTCAGCTTAAAAGCATATCAGGATATGAGAAAAAGGCATGGCGGAAACACCCAAATCACATATTATTCTCCCCGGAATGCAATAGAACATCACCTTATGGATGTTCTCCTCCACAAAAATTCACTATAACATCAACTTATAGATGTTCTCACAAAACACTAGAGCGTCAACTTATAGACATTCTACACGATGTTTTAAATAAAAGTTCAGCAACTTTCCAAATGATTAACCCATACTTTTAACATTATTATTGTGACGCTGGAAAGATGTTGTGATTGTTAAAAATAAAACGTTCTAAACCGCCCTTCCAATATTATTCAGCAAAACCTGATTTCCGGTTTTTGTCCCATCAGACCTGTAATTTTCTGAAATTTTACCATCGTGTTCAATGACAAAACAAATGTGTAATGGCATCCATTCGGTCCACTGCCAATCCTCTCTTTCCTATCCAATAAACGGAAATTTTCTTGGTATGTAAACCAAGGTGACGATCAATTGCAACTAGGCCAGCACAATACACAAAAGAAGAGCCAACCATCCAAACGACTTTTCTTGGCAAATATTTTGTGCTTGTCAGCTCTCAATAGCCAAAACGAATGTAACGTTTAAATGCATCCGATTTCCATCGACCCATAGACATAATTTTGTTATCAAGGACCCCCAATTCGGCTTACTACGTAGCAGCATCTATTCAGAAACTATGAGATCTGTAATGACCTTCTACGCTGAGAAAAGATAATGCTTTTCCCAGGACAGAGTTAAACTGATATCTAGATAGGGAGGTATGATTATTGTGAATAAATATGTTGTCAGAGGTCTCAGTGTTTGGTAATTTTGAAATAATTTGACTGGGCAGCAAAGGAGACCATTTTGAGGTTTGACGTGTGTCACAGATTTACCGCACTGGTCTGTTTTTGGCCAACGTATGGTCAGGTCAATGTGTTTAGCGCTCAGCTTGAAATCATGAATATTAATTTGTTTATGGTTTTCCCTATATTTTGTATTCCGAGTGAATTCCCCAACCCGAAGCAGAGCAAAAAAGGCGAGAGAAAATGCCGCGGAAAATAACACTGCTTCGTAATGGTTACGACATATGTTTGGGAAACAGGCAATTATCTTGTTTAGTAACACAAATGTAATAGGGGCACTGTTGTCTTTTTTGAAACATCACTGTACCCGTCCTATACCTTTTATTGTTTTGCCAACTACAACTAATTTGGTTGTATCAATAACCTCTTTGATTTTGTGCATGTAAGCCATTCCCGAAATGTAAGCCGTCACAGAAGAAGCTGCTACCTCATGAGTAGACAGAAAAGCAATACAATTTAGTAGAAGATGCTGTACTGGGACTGGTCATATATGTTGCAGGTTGTGTAGCGATCTGAATTTTGAAAGTTTGTCTAAAGCAGACTGGTACGATTTTTTTGAGTTGCATGAAATGGAGCTTCCAACGAGTTCTCTGGCTATACTGGCTAAATCTCCCAGATCTGTGGCGGTACCATGGTGGGTCATTGGTCTGCACCTGGAGCTTGTTGTCTGAACTTCCCCAACTGAGAACGGCAAAGATCAATATCTATATAATTTTCTTTAGTCGGTATATATTGAGCCCTGGCTAAAATGTTATTTTGGAGTGTCATGAGAACGAGGTGCCTGACCAGCCTCATTACCTTATCAGATTTGCAAGTGTGAGTGTTTAACACATGAACCACTGCCTGGTTATCTATTTCGAAAAGTACTTTCTTGTTTCTAAGATAAGCTCCCCATGTCAATAGTGCTGCTACAACAGGGAACAATTCCAAAAAGGTCAAATCCTTTGTCACTCCTGCATCAAATCATTGTTTTGGCCAGAGCCTGCATCAAATCATTGTTTTGGCCAGATGCCGTGAGCCCATTTCCCTGAAAAATAAATACCGAAACACCCTGATGAGCCCCCAGTACTGTCTGTAAAGAGTTCTAAACTTATGTTGGAAGACCATTGGTCATCCGTTATGACAGTCATCCCATTGTAGGAGTCCAAAAACTGCAACCACATCCACAAATCTGCCCTTATATTTTGGGAAATTCGTATTTTATGAAATGGCTTCTTGACCCCAAATGTTGAATTAATAAGACGGCGATAGAAAGCCCATTCAGGTGCTATTACTCTGCAGGCAAAGTTTATAAGACCCAGTAATGACTGCATTTCTGAGAGATTTACCTTCTTTGAATGTAGCATTTTTGTATTTTTTTCTAAGACCTGTTAGTTTATCGCGTGCGAGTCTCATTACCATGTCAACTGCGTCAAATTTTACATCCGGAAATACGATGCATGTCTTTGGGCATACGCTTTTATCCCCGGCAAGTGGAACTCCCAATTCCTTAAATGTGGATTTAAACCATTGTAGAGTAATCCCTGACGATACTGAGGATGCTGACTCACCAAAAAGAAAATCGTCCTGTTATTGAAGTATAGCATCATTTTCACTTTTATTTTGCACCACCCAAAGTAAAAATGTTTCTAATTTCTCCCATACAGTACAACTCACTGAATCATTTTGTCAAAGAAATATTGTCCCTGAAATGTGAAACCAAGCAAATCAAAATCATTTGGTGCTCTGCGCAACAAACGAAAGGCAGAATTAATGTCAGTTTTACTTAATAACGCTCCTAGTCCCACCTTAGTTACCGACCATTTTGATTTCTGGTGGTGGGTGGGGCGGGGTGTGTGTGAGGGGATGGCTGAGAGTTTTCCTGAAAAAATATTCTGGCCCTTGAATTGATGAAAAAAATATCCTGGCTCTGTCTTGAAGGAAAAAAATAAACAGTCCCTCGAATTGTTGAAAAAATATAATCCAGCCTTCTCTCACATTCTTGGAAAAAAATAATCTGGCTGTGAGTCTAGTTAGACGAAATAAATAATCTGACTCCCTCTTCAGTCTATATGATAAATGTAGATGTTTAACTACACTCTGGCTGTATGTAAATATTGCAGTCCTGTGAGGGTAACAGTGAGTTATTATCAACCTTGTAAGGCTATTTATTTTATTATACTGAAAACTATATTTGAACAAGATATTTGGTTTTGCTAAATATTCCTTTGAAAAAAACATGAGAAAACACAGTTACTTCTCTCTGTTCAAAATCACTCTTCTCAGCACCTAGAAAATATTTTTTGGCGGATGGTTCTTTGTGTTCTTTCGGAATCTTCAGTTGTGAACTCACGAGTATACTTCAAATCATCTTCAGAAAGTTGTGCAAACTGTGTCAGACATTTTAGTAAATGTTCACTGATTTTCATTTGCGTCAATAATGTATACATACACTGTCCAACATAGGACATCCCAATACATAATTATAAACTTGCTTTGACTTCACAATCATAAGACAGTAATTATGCTGGGGTGACATTACAAAAAAGACTATAATTCAGTCCATGGAGACATTACAAGCGATATGAGATATTACAAAAATGGGAAAATAAAAGTATATGGACATTTAACATGGGTGTTTGACATGAGGTATATTATTAATAAATATGGTATCAGTCGTCATGGTAGTAATAAATGTAGTATGCATAGCTCATGGTAGTAATACATGGGGTATTTAGTTGTCATGGTAGTAATGAATGGGGTATTCAGTGGTCATGGTAGTAATACATTTGGTATTTAGTCTTAGTAGTCATGGTAGTACTAAATGTAGTATGCATAGCTCATGGTAGTAATACATGGGGTATTTAGTTGTCATGGTAGTAATGAATGGGGTATTCAGTGGTCATGGTAGTAATACATTTGGTATTTAGTCTTAGTAGTCATGGTAGTATTACATTTGATATACAGTCATGGTAGTAATACTTGCAATGTACAGTGGTCATGGTAGTAATACTTGCAATGTACAGTGGTCATGGTAGTAGAAAATGAGGTAAAGAGTAGCCATGATAGTTATACATGTGATGTACATTGGACATGTTAGTAATCAATGCTGTATGCGGTGGTCATGGTAGTATTACAATACAAGGGTCCTGGTACTTGTGCGATGTGAATATCATCAACAAGTAAGTGGACCTAAGAAGCCGCTTTAGCCACATGCAATGCCAAGTTATAGACAAAGATATGCACTATATGCCAGTGTTAATAAGAATGGTATGGACCATGGTAGTCATTGCCCAGTACAAGACGTCTTGATCCCCTACACCACCAAACAAAACATCCAATCAATTCATAATTTAGAAGAGCAAAAGGGGGCTCACATGCAAAGTAGACAATTACAAGCGTAACTAGGTATTAACACCAGCACATGAAGTTCTATCCACCAAATATGGAAAGATCCATATTAAACAAGAGCTGTCGAAAGGACAGCATTCTCCTCAACTATTCAGAGTCAATTTTAAACAAGGTCACTGACACTTCTGTCTCACCAACCATGGTGCCAGTTCATTCACAAGGTCAAGTCTTAATTGTGGCGGTTAATAGGTGGTGGTGACTGAGATGAGGGTGTAGGGGTGCGGAGAGCGGGTGGTCAGTAAACATATATACCAAATATCAAAGCAAGACCTTCAATACCCCAGAAAGAATATGAACTTGAAGAGGGTGGGGAGAGGAAGTGAAGTGTTACTGAATAGGGGAAAAACCAGAAATAATACAATATTTTCATTGGGAGAGTCTAAGGTGGAGTGTGTGGGGGTTTTGAGGGGAGGGGGTTGGGGAGGGCTGGAAGAAAACAGGATGCAGACATGGTAACTGAAGAGAAACGAAAAAGAATAGAATAAATATTTGTCTATCTGGGGTGATGTTGGTGGTGGTGTAGGAGTGGGGAAGGTGTGGTGTTTATGGGGCTAATGACATTTACATGCTTGCCATTGTTATTGGATGTATGCAGTGAGTTTCATTGAAATAATAATGAAGCTGCTTAAAAAACTTTAACTGAAACTCTAAGTTGAAAAAGAAAATATCATCTGGCTAAAATGAAATAAAAAGTTTTGAAACATGTGTCTGTAAGTGATGACACTTGTCAAGCTCCTTTAACAGAGATATATGGTTAGTGGGTATTGAAATAAATGGACTTGCCAACAAATAAAATAAAATAAAT
The DNA here is from genome assembly GCA_037043455.1 of Cyrtodaria siliqua. Lineage (NCBI taxonomy): Eukaryota > Metazoa > Mollusca > Bivalvia > Adapedonta > Hiatellidae > Cyrtodaria > Cyrtodaria siliqua. The sequence continues at coordinate 42,670 of JAWPHD010013405.1, read as the reverse complement.
TCTAAGTCGAAAATGGGCTACACATTTTTTAAAATATAATACAGAAAATATTTATCCGGAAAAAGGGCCATAATTTTGCTAAAATGCAATACAGAGTTATGGAACTTACTTTTGTTGTATTAATAATTAACTATCACCTTTTGAAATAAAGGACTAGCCTAAAAACTTTAACCAGAATTTTCAAGTCGAAAAAAGAACATAACTTTGCTTAAGTGTAATACAGAGTTAATATGGAACATGTGTTTACTAGTGCCCTTGATATGCCAAGCTTTACTGAAGTTTTGTTGATGTACGACTTTCAGTTGTTAAAATAAATGGACTTGTCAAGAAAGAAATTCAAAGTAATAAAAGGGCCATGCGTTTGCTTAAATGCAATACAGAGTTATGGAACATGTACATGTGTCTACCAGTGTCCTTGAATGGGACTGATGACATATTTCAAGTTTCACTGACCAATGGTTGCTGAAATAACAGGACTTGGCCAACAACTGAAAACCAACCTCGACGCAGACGTTGAGTATACATACAACAGCTCTTCTTATTCTACGAATAGTAAAACTTTTTAAAAAAATATATGACGAAAAAAAATAATCAGGCCAGTGTATTAGGCGAAATAAAAATCCCGGTCAGTGTAATAATTAATAGAACACCGTCAGTGTAATAATTAATAGAACCAATATCGGGGTAAGAAATATGAATCCCCCCACACACACACACCCAAATTTGTTCGTCAGTGTAATAATTAATAGAATCAATATCGGGGTAAGAAAGATGATGAATCATTCGATAATCATCGTCTTTTTTGGGCACTAAACCAATTGGCGACACCTGCAATGTTAAAAAAGCGCGAGACTGGAAAGGACCAGCTGCCCTACCAGCCGCAAATTCCTTTTCAATTTTCTGTTTTAAAATGTATGGAATCGAGTATGCAGTTGCTAAATTTGAAGACTCCCAGGGTGTTCTTGGACAATGTAATGAATTGGAAAACCATATGAGAGACCAGCAATGAGCTCTGTTGCTGTATTTCTGTCTGGGTAATGTTGTAAATAGTTTATAAAAAGATTGCTCAGCTTTAAAGGAGTGTTGCCAAGTTTATAATGTTGAAGGTTGTTCTGATGAACATGCCTATTTTTTTCCAAATGATCCGAATATTGGGGCCTTACAGTTGACCTTCCTGTGTTTTCCCCTGCAGTTCTCGCATGAATGTTATTAAACCTACAATTTGGTGGAAATGGACAGTCAGCACCATTGTTGTAATAATGGCAGAAAGATGATGTGGATTTTAACAGTTTGTTTCCCTTGTAAACTAGCGGTGCTTGTCTGTCGACAGCCTTGGGAATTGGAAAATTACACTGAAACCCGACAGCAGCCCTGGGCTGAAAATTACTGTTAGCATACACCAGCCAAAACTCTGAGTTGATGACAACCCATAAAGGGTGGGGTCCCTAGCTTTGTTGAGCCTATACTGCTCATCATAGTTTTACCAACCCTGTGAACGTGAATGCCGTTAGTCTTATGTCCCGCATGTATTTGAAGAAGTTCCTGGGACCTGGTCTTATATTTTTCAAGCAAAACACTCATATTATAAATTATAAACGCAGATGTTCTCTTATCAATTCCGAGTGGCACGTTAACAGGGAGGCTGTCGAGATACATTTTCTTATCTCTGATTCTTATTTCTCACAGATTCTCCAGAATCCACTGACTGCCGGAGCTCCCGGGCTGATTTTAAGAGTTGGCTAAAATCAATAAATTTACCTTCTCAATTACTTTCATTTAGTTTTTGGGGAACATGGCTACCCAGCGAATCGAACACACTACTTTGGGGTTCAAGTACCTGAGGCCCCCACTGAAATCCTATTGCTGAAGCATTACCGAGAGCCCTGGAATTGAAAATAAAGTTATTCAAATTGTCATCACCTGCGTCCGAACTCCCCGATGCCGCAACATCCCCTGCTATCGTGGCCAGGGCTGATTTGGGCTTAGAGCCGGTGCCCACATTATCGGGGTTATTGTTTGCTCCCGGTTGGCCATCTGCCTTGTTAGGCGCCGTTCTCCTTCTCTTTATACCTTTACCCCGCGATGGAGCACCGAATCGTTTTCGAATGTTTGGCATTTTGTCCGATGTATGACGATTTTTTTTTGATTTTTTAGTTTGATTTACAAACGAGAGTTGTTAGTTTTCCAATTAGAGAGACTGCAAGGGGAGAGAACCGTTACGATTACTTTTTACAATATGTCGATGCACAAGGCAATACCAGACCGGCTGCAAATTGATAGATGTGATTATCAAATATGGGAATTTAGATAATCTTTATTATCTCATGAGTAAATCAACTTGAAAATATGTTTTATTATTCCGGCGGGGCAATGTTAACAAAATGATGTACCAAAATTTATGGCTGGCCAGATTTCTCAGCTAAAAATAACTTTCTGAGCTAAAAATAGCTATAAGAGCTAAAAATTAGAACAAGTGGCAGCCCAACAGCATTCAAATAAATGCCTCCGCGTAGATAAATAGTTTGCATGGAGAAGAACTGACTTAAACTAAGACAAGCTATTGTATGTAATAGGAAAACAATAATATTCCAAATGGCAATATATCAATTGTGTCTACAGAATTTGCCTTATTTAACCTAATAAAATAGTTGATCATATTGGGGGAAAACGTTTCTGGTTACGGCATTGTTAGTCCCCTACCGGTCCGGACCGGATGTGACTTTAGGTTTGCCCCCCGTCCGTCCGTCTGTCATCTTTTGTCCGGACTGTAACTTTGTCGTGCATTGTGGGATTTTGAAATAACTTGGCACAATTGTTCATCATAATGAGACGAGGTGTCTCGCGTAAGACCCAGGTCCGTAGCTCAAAAGTCAAGGTCACAGTTGGCGGTCAAATGTCAGAAATACGCTTGTCCGGGCTGTAACTTTGTCATGCATCGTGGAATTTTGAAATAACTTGATATGGGTACATTCAAAGATAACTGTTTCTTCAATAACTTCAGAACTGTTTCATCAATAACTTCAGAATTAACAAAATGGCCAATAACAACTTTATTTCTTTGAATTTTTTGCAATTATTGTGTTGACGAAACAGTAACCTTTGACAGCAGTGCAGCTTCTGAATTGTTAATTTTGCACAATACCCGGTAGGGGACATGGCCGTCCCTCGGACTGCTTCTTGTTTTATTTGATTTTACTTCAGATAGAACGTGAAAACAACATGACTATTGCTTTATTATATATATTGTATATAGCAACAACTATTTCGAAAGTTGTTTATCGGTTCACGATGTCAGTGAATTATTACTAATGATAAGACGAAATGAAGAAACATGTTTAGACACCACTGGATTGTTATTGTGTTGGAATATAGCATATAGAAATCTTGTTATCTTTATATCTCCTGTATTTAACATTGGATTCCATCAAAACTTTCACAGAGTGTAGAGTTCATGGTCTAGTCGTGCAAGAACAGAAAGATAGAGGGGCATTCCGGATCTGAACGCTATACCAATTGACAAGATGCAAAAATTGCAAGAACAACTCACGTCGGGCGCTAGATTTTCCCCATTTCTATTCATTTTTCCTGCACTTTGTTCTTCATGGCATTTTCATCTTATTCAGATTTTGTTCGTTATACAAACCCCGCCGCATTCACCTCTTTCAGTGCTTTGATTTGTACAGATGCATGTATATCTAGTTCATTACAATAGCATCATTACATAAGCTATTGGCAAAGTATGTCATATTTTCTATCTTCTTAAAGTTTCATTTAAACTATTGAGGAAATATATCTGAAAAAACTGTCTATACTTAAAGGGACACACGGCAATATTGACATTAAATTGTATCGAAAATATACTAGGTTTCAACTTTTAATCCATAACAAACAGGACAGATGTAAACTTTAAAATCAGTCAAACAATGTGGAACAAAAAAACATAGAATGGAAACTTACCTTGCGCATATTCCGTTCCATGATAACTAGAACTGACTCTTACACAAACTGCCTGTCGGTTTATGATAGTGGCCACTTGTTGCAGATTTGTTTTTGTACTGCTATTAAAGAGATTTTATGTTGAGCAGGGTGAAATTATTGATGCATTTAATAATACTTCTCGGTATCTTGATGACATACTCAATATTGATAATCCGTTCTTTGCTCATATGGTTACTAACATTTATCCACCAGAGCTCACGTTGAATAATTGAATAAAGCCAACAGTTCGGATACTGTAGCAGCACTTCTCGATCTTCATCTCTCGATTTCAAATGATTGTATTCATACTAAAATCTATGATAAGAGAGATGATTTCAATTTTAACATCGTTAACTATCCACACCTGGATGGAGATGTACCTCGTGCTACCTCATACGGGGTGTATATCTCCCAACTCATTCGATTTGCTAGAGCTTGTAATGATGTTATAGACTTCAATGATCGAAATCAAGTTATTACAAGTAAACTTCTTCAGCAAGGTTTTCGTTATCACAAACTACGTAGGTCTTTCTCTAAATTCTACCGCCGCAACGAGGGCCTGCTGGTAAAGTACAACACCAACCTTAAAACACTTCTGCGACTAGGCATATCACAACCCTCATTTTATGGAGATGTGGTATATCAACTTAGAAAATTAAAGGCGTCTGACGGGTTTTCTGACCGCTTTACAAATTTAATCAGGAAGTTCGTCAGAAAAGGATATAACCCTTTGGTTTTACGCCGCACTGCATGTTTAGTGATTGACCCCTCTACAGTGAGTCATTACGCTTCACTTTTCACTTGTGCGATGACTGGACTACCTCTTGTGACTCTATGATTGTACCTACTGAAACCCCAACTAAGGGAGGTGGGTGGATGAGCTTTCGTCCCTCTATTAATTTTTTGTATGTGTTTCTTTAGTTAGTCCGATATTTTTATCTGTCCTTAGTTTCTCTGGATGTGGACTTTATTGTTAGAGAATTCCTTTTGATGGGATGTAGTTTTGTTGACACTGTCTTGTCTATTTAGGCGCTGAAGACAGGATAATAGCGAGGATTGTGCGCATATAAAATCGATTCAAGCTAACCAGTAGACCTTATTGCCTACTGACAGTTCCAAGTCGGTAAACCTGTCTTCACCACCCTTTCTGTTGTTTTTTGTCGCCTTCATTGTAGTTTCAAGTCCTTGTTTGCAGTACAGTGCGGACCTACGATGCCATTGCGTTCGGACGCTGTTCTTTCTATAGGACCCTATACCTCATTTTGGTCAGATCCTCCTACAATATATAAAACAACAGTCTTCAGTAAGCATGCAACTGAATACTTTCAATTTCCAAACAGCAAATATAGTTTCCAACTCTGACACATTGTGTACTTTAATTATATTCCTACTATATGTTATTTATTCAGGTTTTTTTATATTTTGGGCCACTGATTTTACCAAAGTCTGTCAGATTCAACCGAGGCCAACTGTCAATATGAGAGACCGCGGACTCAAAACTGGGTCAATAAGAACTGACTTGATTTATTTTATTGTATAACCATACATGAACAGACTAAACAAATGAGGTTTTTTTCGTTTTGTGCAGTGTGGTGGCTGTAAAATGTCTTCCCGTGTGACGAATCAGTAGTGTTATATTTACTGGTCCTTTGTGATCAACAAGCCCAATATAGGCTACTATGAAGTAGAATACCACTGAATTCTGTTATGGTGATGTGTCGAAGAATATATCTTTTAAATCTAAGAAATTAAGACATAAGAAAAATGTGTTTGCTTCGAATGATATAAAACATATAGCGACTATGTAGTATTCATAGACATCACACACTTTATTATAAATAATTAGTATTGTACGTGTAACAGGTACATGTTACTATGTATCACTATTTTATTGCGCATTAATTTCACAAGGGAGCATGAGCGAGTGAATGTGTAAGTTGATACTATAAGCAGATTGTTGTGTTTATATTTAAGGCGGTGGGCTGGCAAAGGACTTAGTGCTGAGATTTTTCTAAATGATATTTAAATCGATTTTAGATACAAAATTATCAAAAAAGGTAGGTCATCGTACATTGAACATTTTTACTATGTTCTGTCATAACTTTACACTTATTGAAAAAAAATCGATTACATATACACATATCTTTCAAAACATACACAAACAATTGTAATCCCCCATGATGACATGGTAGCAGCCACAGCAACAAGAGAACAGAATATTAAGGGTACGACAATATTTAAGACAAGCATCAGACACTACCATCCTTTGAGGATTTAGGTAGACGTCATCATAGGGTCCACACTCATCATACAATCAAGGAGGAAAGCATAGTGGCGAACTATAAATGGGTCAACCACTAAACATGCTGTACTTTGCAAAATGATAGGATCATAACATCTTTCTATACAAGTTTGTAAATCACATCACCATAGAAGTCAGGTTGCGATAAACCATGTCGCAGGCGTGCTCTTAAATTACATTTATATTTTAAAAGTAGATCAAGGTTACGATAATAACATTGTGTAAAGGTTTTTCAAAATGTATGGTAACGGTAGCCCTGATGGAATAGCTTCTTAGTTATACATAGATTACAAATATAAACGGTCCTCACTTCCACTACAAGCTCTAGAAAAACGAATAAGTTGAGAAACATAGACCCCATAATAAGTAACCCGGGAACATCCCCATCTAAGTGAGGATAATTAACAATATCAAAATTGAAATCATCTCTCTTGTCATAGATTTTATTTAGTATTTCTTCATTTATAAAAGAGAGATGTAAATCAAGTAAAGAAGCGACAGGATCAGAAATATTAGCTTTGTTGAGTTGAAGTTCTTTGGGATAGATAGTATTAACCATAGTAGAACAGAAAGGCTTATCAATGTTCAATATGTCATCAAGATACCGAGAGGAGAATGACTTCTTACCCATAAGGATACCAACACTTTGTCTATAACCGGTAGTTCTATACCTGACGAAAATATTATCTAATAGGAAATGAGTGCTTCGCAAACGTCTTGGCAAGTCCAGATAGTGTAATTGTCTAAACTGCCGATAGAAAAAAAAACTTAATATTGTAAAGGACCAAAATTGTAGTTTATTTATTATATTTATTTACATTTTTTTTTTTTTATAAGAGCAATGAGTTGTCTTGGATATGGTGGTGTGGTAAGAATGTATAAATTGTTGAAAATCAAAAGTACTTACAGATGAAACTTGACGTTTATTGCAGATTTTATCAAAAACGTCTCCTGAATTTTTTATACACTTGTAATTCCATTGTTGTTATAAGATTAGGCCTTGAAAGCTCTTTAGCAAATTGTATTTTCTGGTGTCGATTTTTAAGGTATGAGTAATTATGAAAATTATAACTTTTAAGTTGTGCTAAAATCAGATTATTGTTAACTACAAACAAATTCAGCAACATTTTAATTATTCATTTCAGTACTGTTATTCAATCGATCATTGGAGATCGCTGAGCCCGATACTTATATTTAGTTATCGGTGGTACATTTTCAATTTCTTTTGTTTCCTTATTTAATGTTTGGTTCGGTGGTTCCACTACTCCGGCCGATAAAAGGCTCTGGGTATTGTTTAACCACTTATAGGATATGTTGTCTGCTTTTTAATTTAGTCTTTTGGCTGTTACTTGTGATACGCAGGCTTCATAACCGCTGCTCCCATCTAAATTCCATTATGTTTATTTCGCTCTTCGGGGCATTTAATTTTATTAGATACTGGGACCTTACGCCGTACGACATGGGGAAGCATATAACTCCATGTCCACCGCCGTAGGCATGCCATCTTCGGGATGGTTAAAATTGTGTACTATTGATTTTATGAATATTGAGTTCTGCTCAACCCGGGGCTAGAGGGCGTGAGCGGTAGCTAGCATATTTCACTACCGCTCATGAACAGTCTCAATCAAACCGAGACTACAATATTTCGTATGTGCCGTGCTCGGCCGTTTCCAAAGGTCCATTGTCATACTCTTCTTGCTGTAACGTATCTATTGCGTTCTATGTGTGTTGTTGTTTTCTTTGTTGTTGTTGTTGTTTTCTTTGTTGTTTTCTTTGTTGTTGTTGTTGTTCCTCGCAAGCTCGTCGTCCTTTGCCAAAACAACTCATTCCAAGTAATATTCAGCCATACAAATTCAATAACCTATAATATTCTGAATAGATGTTATTTATTTAAATTTATATTTTGTATTTTCGGCCAGTAATTGTACCAGATTCTGTCAGATTGAAACGGGGCCAACGTTTAGTGTGACAGACCGCAAATTAATAAGAGGTCGATAAAAATTGACTTTATTTATGACTGTTTTTTTATTTTATAATCATACATGAACAGACTCAATAAAACCGAGTATGCTATTTTATTCTCTTGATTGTGTTTGTTGCTTCAAATCAATCTCCGATGTCAGTATTTATTAACATTCACACTAGCGTTCGTTTAGTGCAGTGTGACGGATGTAAAACGTTTCCCCGTGTAACGATTCAGTAGTGTTATGTTTTACTAGTTATTTGGGATCAACGAACCCAATATAGGTGGCTTTGCAGTAGAAAACCGCCGAAGCCAGTGGTAGGGAGCGTAAGAAATGGACTGATATGGTGTCGAAAATGTCAACATTTCAATAGTCGTTAACCCTTTCTAAAGACCAAAATAATCTCACTGAATTAATATTAGCATTAAAAAGGTTATGTAAAATATAAATAGGAAAAATACCTCCTGTTATCAAATAATCAGAAATAATTATATAAGCAAATAGTAAACCTCAGTAGTTATTAACTTGCTCAAAGTTAACTGATGCTTGCAAGCATTCGACGTCAATTCAAATCACGGAAAAGACTCTGATTTCTACAAATGGTTATATGTATTGAAAGGTTGATTGTAATGAACTACATTATGGAAGACGAGTTCTTTGAATTGCCTTGAAACAGTTTATTGGTATCAAAATATACCATTGGTCACTACAACGTATATTTTCATAGGGTCCGAATACTTTAATCTGTTCAGCAAGATTTTTTATTTTGGAATTTCATCCAACTTAATAAAAGGGGGCCTTTTATAACTGAAACAGTTAATAAAGTTTAACTATACTTCTTATTAAAACAGTTAAAATAAAGATGTGCATATAACTTCTGAACAGTTTACGTGGACATAAGCATAAATCAGATGCAAGACATGCTGTGACAATATATGGAGACAAAGAACATTGTTTTAGTATTCAGAAAACGATAATATACACATATCAGATTTCATGCTCATTTAAAAAAAATCTATGAAATTTCCATCAGATGTAGTATCAGACATATATTAAAAAAGAAGATCTTTGAAGAAGAAAAAGGCAATGCTATTGTTTATAAAAAAACATAGTTTTATAACGGCACAATATGCCAACAGGAATGAACAGACCCATTCTCCATTTATATCACAATTAAAATATGCAGAAGGGCCTAGAACCTTCTCATCTGCAGAGCTGCAGAGGTGCTGCAAGTTCTGTTATAGACCACTTTTCGCTGGAACCACGGTCATTGTTTTCTGCCACCACTCAAGTACCACCAGAAGCAATATACGGATGATATCGAAGACCTTTAATGAACATAACAAAACAATTAATTCAATAGGAGCTAACCCCTATGTGGTCTTATTCTTTACCGAGAACCAAACGGAGTCAGGAGTCAAATATATCAAACATAAAACCATGTACGTGTTTTAAATAAATAAATTGTACTGTTCTCCATCATATACATAATCGAAATATCAATTCCTATACCCAGCCTAAATTGAAGGTTTGCGCCCTCTGTCTTCAGTGCATATAACATGCCTTCTTCGAACATATAACAAGAGATAAATGAGTTTTAAGTGAGGACAAATAGTGAGAACAATTAGGTCCTAATACATACTATATGAGGTCATTATCTCCCACATGTCCTCTCATGTCTCTTTCGTGTCCTTAAAACACCTCATCTCTTAAGAAGACATGGGACATGGTCCGGAAAATAAGCGGTAAAGGTAATTCTAGTTCTGAAATCATCTTAAAACAGATAATGGTGATATAACATCTGTCAAAGATATTACAAACACTTTGGCAGAAACTTTTTCAAAAAATTCTTCTTCTGAAAATTGTCAACAAAATTTTCTGAAAAATAAGAAACTAAAAGAACAGAAGAAGCTGAACTTCAAGTCAAAAATCTTGGAGAAATACAATAAACTATTCACTCTCAAAGAACTTCGAGAGTCCGTTAAAAAGGCTCATGATACATCAGCTGGTCCTGATGATATCCATTATCAATTACTAAAACATTTACCTGAATCCTGTCTCACTACCCTTCTTGATATATTCAATAAGGTTTGGGTGACGGGAAACTTCCCCGATTCTTGGCGGGAAGCAATCGTTATTCCAGTCCCCAAACCTGGAAAGGATCGTACGGACCCAATAAATTATCGTCCTATTGCTTTAACGAGTTGAATATGTAAAACCATGGAACGAATGATTAATGAGAGACTCGTTTGGTACCTGGAATCCAACAAGCTGATAACAAAGTTTCAAAGTGGATTCCGGCGCCAACGAGGCACAACAGACAATCTCATTCGATTTGAATCATTTATTAGGGAAGCTTTCATAAAAAAAGAACATCTAGTCGCTGTATTTTTTGACTTGGAGAAAGCTTATGATACTGCATGGAAGTATTATGAATGATCTTCATGACCTTGGTCTTAGAGACCGATTACCCATTTGTATAGAGAAATTCTTAGATGATAGACAATTTCGTGTCCGAATGGGTTCAACCCTCTCTGATATTCATGAACAGGAGATGGGTGTTCCAAAGGGCAGCATACTCTCTGTCACACTTGTTAATATAAAGATTAACAGTATAGTAAAATGCATCAATCCAGGTGTGGATTGTTCGCTATATGTTGACGACTTTGTTATATGTTATCGTGCAAAAAACATGAATACTATCGAGAGACAATTACCACAATGTCTCAATAAACTTCAGACTTGGTCTGATGAAAATGGTTTTAAATTGTCTAAATCTAAAACTAATTGTATGCACTTTTGTCAACTTCGTAAACATCATGAAGACCCTCATCTAACACTGGATGGGTCACCAATACCAGTAGTGGATGAGACAAAATTCCTTGGTCTTATTTTCGACCGTAAATTAACGTTTATACCACACCTTAAATACTTGAAGGCCAAATGCTTTAAAGCTCTTAACTTACTTAAAGTTGTTGCAAACACTAATTGGGGAGCAGATCGAAAAGTCCTCTTGCGACTTTACAGATCTCTTATCAGTTCCAAGCTGGACTACGGCTCGATAGTATATGGATCGACCCGCAAGTCGTACTTGCAGATGCTCGACCCTATACATAATCAAGGATTACGACTCGCCTTAGGTTCCTTTCGTACATCACCAGCCGAAAGTCTATATGTTGAAGCTAATGAACCATCACTGTCTCATAGACGGGACAAATTAGCTCTTCAATACGCCATTAAATTAAAGTCTAGCCCTTCAAACCCAACTTTCGATAATGTTTTTAATCCTAGTTGTGAACCTCTTTTTGATCGAAAACCGAAGGCCATTCCACCATTTGGTCTTCGTATTAAACCAAAATTAAGAGACACTGAAATCGACCTAAATTTGATTGCCAAGTACAAAGTACCACAAATTCCACCGTGGACTTTGGAAACACCAACAATTATTTTTGATCTATGTAATAATAACAAATCAGACCCTACTGTCTTTCAAAGCAAATTTAATGAAATTAAATCGAAATACAGTAACTTTCAACATATATACACAGATGGCTCTAAAGATGGAGATAAGGTAGCTGCAGCAGCTGTTGTTCACAAACACAGCATAAAGAGCCGCCTGCCTGACAAGGCCTCTATCTTTTCATCTGAACTTAAGGCAATTGAACTTGCCTTAAATTATATTCAGGAATCTAATGATGACCATTTTGTAATCTTTTCTGATTCCCTTTCATCTCTTTAAGCACTGGGTAATATGAAACATGATAACCCAGTTGTGCTTCAACTTTTAGAAAAGGTAAATTCTCTTATAATTAATAATGTTATTATTTTCTGCTGGCTTCATGTCATGTAGGAATACGTGGTAATGATAGAGCTGATAGTGCTGCTAAGGCAGCATTATATTTACATATATCTAAAATAAATACCAAATTACCTTATACTGATTTTAAAAGTTGTATAAACGCATATATTCGTAACTCTTGGCAAACCGCTTGGGATTTGTCAGTTAACAATAAACTCAATTCAATTAAACCGTTACTCGGAGAATGGCGTTCTTCTAGTAGACCCATTCGTCGAGAGGAAGTTGTCCTATCCCGGTGCAGGATAGGGCATACACGTTATACTCATTCATATTTATTACAAGGTGAGCAATTACCAGAATGTATACCCTGCTTTGCACCGTTAACGGTCAAACACATCTTATTGGAATGTGTAGACTTTGATCCCATGCGTCAAAGGTACTAAATATTTATACTATGAAAGAGTTATTTGATACTGTAGACTTTAGTCTTGTTTTAGAATAATGTGTTCTTATATATATTTACTTGTTTATATACCCGTTGACGGGCATTTGTTGATTTACATACATAGTTTATATTACACCTTATCATCCCTTATTTTTTAATAGTTTTATCTTTATATATTTACATTAATTTTTAATTAATACTTCATTTCTTCATCTTTCATCAATTTTTGCGCAAAATATGACCTATTTATGTGTCGACGTGCCGTAAAACACCATTCATTCATTCATTCATTAAGCGATAGTATTGTGAGGACAAAAAGTTTCTTCTCACACAGTCATGAGTGTCTTCACATGGCAATGTTAGTACTTATATGTTTAAGGCTATAAATAAACACAATTTAATGTCGTAATATTGTTTGACACATATACACAATTTGATCTTAACTTGTCACTGTTTTTCAAATAACAGCTGATTTAGGCCTTATAGTGCAACAAACCAAACGACCATCTTCGAAAGAAATAATGTGAATTATAGGAAATATGTTCTTACATTCTATGCCATGCTGATTTGATCGTCGGACCCCTATACATATATTACGTCGATCACTGGCTTGAACTGGAGGTGGAAGTAGATACATGTCTGTTGTCACATATCAGTGATGTGCTTTATATACCATGTTCATTTGGCGTGGAAGGATGCACATCTTAGGAATCCATAGTAAGCGTAATCAATTATGAATATTTGCTGCGTTTGAGTTCATAAGTTATGTAATCGGTCAGCTATTGATAATATAAAAATAAATATGTCAATTCGGTGTTGATCTTCTCAAAATATATATTGTGTGCGGTAATAAGGTCAATTATAACTAACATACCTTCCCAAAGTATCACCTGATGTTAAATAGGGTTGCTTAATAATAGCATGCCTATCAAGTCGAACGCATTGTGCGTGAAACATACCCATTTGTGTGTTAAATCACGCTCACATGCATACATTTTACATGATCATGCATTCTGAAAAAATTAATTCCTTTTTGTCGGCAATTTTAGTATAGTTTTACCCGAATTTTCGTATCGCTTCCTTATATTGACGAGTGTTCTCATGACATGTCGTTTATCTTCGGCGATGTACATCGCCAAACGGTGTTTATGTTGTTTATTTTGTTGTTTATTTTTTTTTTATTCCTAATGGAAAAGTCAAAATGGATGGAGAAACTTTAAATTCAGGGTCTTCAAAAAAATAAACGAAAGTTAACAGGCACAGCTAGGGTAGATATGACCCAAAATCGTCCGCCAGCACCCTGTCAACCAAGTCAGTTCTCCATATTGTTTCTTTTGTATCCATGAAATCAACAGATCAGGGACTTCGAAGTGTTTGAAAATAAACAATTGTCATGTGACTTAAACGTATTTAATTGAACTGTATGCTAATTCTAACAGCATACGCGTATACATCTAAGCTAAATTTCATGAAATTCAACTACATACCATATCGGACTTTAGCTGGGTTTTGCGCCCCACCCACTACAATCCCCAACCCCGATACCCCTAATCAAGGGCAACCACGCCTTGGATTTCACTCTTCACTTCCAGTGTGCATTGAAAGCTATGTAAAAGCATTGAAATATGTGTTAACAAAACGTGAAATAGCATTGTATTTAAACAGTAAAGGATATATGCTACATGCTAAGTACTCAATTTTCAAAACGTAAGAAGATGTTTGCATCGTTCATTTGTGAATGCGCGGCTATATGTGAGTCCTTCTTGCGTTTTTCACTAATTTTGAATTAAAATCCTTATTCATAAATAAAAAATGTTTAGCAGACAGGGTAACATTTGAACTCTTATCAATAAAGTTATTACAAAAGCGGGACCGAATCAAATTTACATTTTAAATGATGCTTTCAAGTTTGATCCCAAGTACTCTCCCTATCTATTTTACTATTCGATGTTTCCTTATTTCATGAATATTGATTTTACTTGAAGCCAAACAAATCAACATTATACATTTTCATTTTTAAAAAACGTTCATTTAGAATTTCAATTTCGTCTTGATAGTTTGGCATGCATGTAGCCTTGAAGTTAGTGTAAAGCCATTTCGAATCAATATTCCTTCAAAGACTGTATTTTAAACAGAACAAAAACGTTATATTTTATCAATGGTCTCTCTAACTGTGTAATTATCCTGTATATACTTACAAGGAGAATATATCAAACAAATAACAAAAAAAGAAAGAAAGAAAAAAAGAGTAAAACATGTAAGTGAATTGCAGGTTCAATTACACACCAGTCACTTATCCTGCATCTCCACCCCTCCCCGTCACTCTAATAAAGAATGTGGTCAGTGATTGAAATGCGAACTCAGATAAGTATATATAAAAAATATCAAAATTACCAACATGGATGCCTTCTACTCGAGTGTTTAAGGCCGTTACATCGTTAAGCCATTCACTGCTTTTGTTGTTGGTTTACCTTCATTTAAACTGCGGATTTCGGTAATTGATGAAGAATTTTGTAGTAGGTATGGCATATTTAGGTAAGCCAAGGTTGCAAAAACGAAGCATTAGGCCGTCCTTACAAAATTGTTGGTTGGCTGTGCTCCGACCGAAAACCCAAAAAGGTGGACCTGTAGGTGATTTTTTTTTCCAAAACCATAAGAATTCTTAAAATAGCAAAATAAATAAATAAATGGTAAGAGAATTGCAATAAAAAGTGTTGGGTAACTTAGGGCTATTTTTAGTGAGTAGGTATATCTGACCTGATCGCTAAACGACACTTACACACAGCTAATAGCAAAAAGAAAAATCCGAAAACACGAGTCTCTTTTTCTCTCCTCTATTCTATACTATCGTAATGGAAGTGCAAATCCCTGCATTACAAAGCCATCACATCACGATTATACAAAAATAAAGTCCATCGCAACCCAAACTATTATTTACAGGCTTAAAACTATTCAAATTGCCAAAATATATCCGTTTTAATCCATATATGCATTGGTGGTCGCCCTTCAACCAACAGATAAACATCCCTTCATTGTTTTAATGAACTGTTCCATAAGTCGTTCCATCCGCCATCTTGGAAATAGTGTAAACAAAATTTACATGGGGATCCAATGGGTAAAATGAACTTTTGTGGATTGTGGAACGATTTGTCAACCGATTTAGATGGCGTGGAGATCGCTGAAAGCCTCAAAAACCCACATTTCTATTGATATAAGTTTTAATATGGAATTTCCCGCAACGAAAAAGAAATTCGATTGAAAATCGTTCTCTGGACCTGGTGAAAAGCACAGTAGGCTACCGTCTTGGAACGGTCAGTGGCAAAAAAGACCGCTGGGGGTTTAAACCAACATCAAAATATTATATTTCTATCATAAAACATATCATAGAATATATTAAATAAATAGTAACTCTTCTTCAAATTTTCAAACACTTGTTCTTTTTCAGAGATACAACTTTTAAGTAAAATCCGTCTTGTTGTTTGAATGGCTGACGTTATGGTGAAAAATATACCATAACGACGTCATGACACCTGGGGTGTGTCCAAATTTGACTGCAGGGTTACCATTAAACAAATATATAGAAAAATATGCGCTTATGCTTTCGAAGCTTTTTTTTCTGACTTTCAGCTATTGAAATACATGGATATGTAACAAAAAGAAACTAAATTAAATGTTTTAGGTTGAAAAAGGGTTATAGTTCTGCCAAAAAGCAATACTGAGTCATGGAACATGTTTTTGACAGTGCCTTTGAGGGTACTAATTAAAATTAGATATAAAGGTCGAACAGGAAATGTAGCATTCAAGGATCACAGTCAACCAAAATCACAGGTAGAAACAAACAACAATTTTAAAGATGACTAAAGGTCAAGACACGAAATCACAAACATAAACTTGTTGACAATAGGGCTACCGTATTGGAACGAATAGTGACCAAAAGGGCCGCTGGAGGTTTAAACCAGGTTCTAGGGTGCACCAAACCTCACTCTTACCCTACTGTCATCCCAATAAACGGGACAGTGTAGGTTATCTCTAACAAACAACGCAGCATTAATAGGCAAAATAAGTATAACATATAAAGAGCATGTATACATACGAATATAAAACAACAAAATCCTAGAAAGCCACAAAAGAAGTACTCGGTGACTTCGCAGAAGCCAGACCAACAAGAGAACAAACCATTAAGGGTACGACATGACAAGATTTAAGACAATTATCAGACGCTACCTTCCTTTGAGGATTTAGGCAGACGTCATCATAGGGTCCACAATCTGTCCTGTCATCGCACAATCAAAGACGAAAGCATAGTGGCGAACTGTAAATGGGTCAACCACTAAACGGTGGCGAACTGTAAATGGGTCAACCACTAAACATCATAAACTAAGCTTTACAGAAGTTATGAACTGAAACTACTGAAGTACATGGACTTGCTAAAAGAAATTTCAAAAGATTCTAAGTTGAAATGGGGTCATACATTTGCTAAAATATACAGAGTTACTGAACCTGTGTTTACCGGTGCACCTGATGGTACTGATCATATTAAACCTTTATTGATGTATTACTTGAAGCTGTTGAAATACATGGACTTGCCAATACATTTTAACCAGAATGCTAAGTAAACAAATAGCTATAAGTTTACTAAAATGCAATACAGAGTTATGGAACATGAATCTCTGAGTGTCTTCAGTCATACTAAAGATCAATGTCGAGTTCTACTGAAGTGATATTTGTGTATGAAGCTATTGAAATACATGGACTTTCCAAAATCGTTAGCCAAAGATTCTAAGTCGGGAAAAGGAACATAAGTTTGCTACAATGCAATACAGAATTATGTAGCAAGTCTATAAGTGCCCTTGATGTTAATGAAGCATTATTCCAAGCTTTCCTGAAGTTATATTTATATATGATTTGAAGCTATTGAAATCCATGGACTTGCCAGCAAACTTTAACCAAACATTCATACATTTGCTTAAATGCAAACCAGAGTTCTGGAACATTTGCCTACCGGTGCCCAGCTTGAGGGGACTAAAGTCATATTCTAAGCATTACTGATAAGCTTTTATGAATATATTACTTCAATATATCACATTGAGCCTTCTTATGTCCGTCATAGTTTAAATAAAAACTGAAAAGCGGATCCTTCAGAAACAACAAACATTAGAGGAAGGAAGTAGCAGACTCAGTGTCATTGAGTCCGTTCCTGCTAGGTAATATATGATGCAAAAGCGATCATGTCCCCTAGCACCGGCTTGAGTGGTTATTCGACTTTAAAGCCATACGAATTTGGCTCTATGATCCCAAAAGGATAAATAAGTAATACCACTACTGGTTTACAGCACGGTGATATATTTCCGGCCGCCACATAGCACTAAACTAACGTCAGTTTGGACGTCAATAGATGATGTTAACTATATCCTTTTGGAAACAAGAACTTTTTGAAACAAGAAAAAAAAGAAACAGATGCGAGTTCATGATTGAGTTTGTGAGTGGAAATGGAACACCTATCACACCCTGTTATCACCGTTTTAAGTTGAATTCTTTTTTAACGCTATAAAGATTGAGCTCGATGATTACAAATAATTGCCCATGATTGTGATATGGAAATTGTTATTGTGGCCTTGACTTAGAACCGCTGCTCCCAATTAAATTCCATTTTGTTTATTTCGATCTTCGTGGCATAGAATTTTACGCCGCTGGACATGGAAATATGACAATAAAATTAGCATGTCCACCATGCCATCTTTGGTGTGGTTAAACTTCTGTACTATTGATTTTATGAATATTGAGTTCTGCTCAACCCGAGGCTAAGGGGCGTGAACGGTAGCAAGCATATCCACTACCGTTCATGAACAGTCTCAATCAAACAGAGACTGCAATAGTTCGTATGTATCGTGTTCGGCCGTTTCCAAAGGTCCACTATCATACATTTTTTAGAAACAAATGAGAAACGACTAGGAAAACCTTCAAACAAATCCTAGAACAAACGATTCGTTCCGTCGAGTTTTTACATGATTTTAATGATTCTTAAATTGGCATTGGTACTCACATTTTTCCATTGCTTTATCCGCCTCAAACATGATGCAGAGTAAGTTTTAGGTCAGTAGATAATGGCAAACAAGAGCTGTCGGAGGACAGCGTAACACATAAATGCAATTTATGACCATAAACTTCGACCTATAGACACCATAGGATCCTTCGAAAAGTCGAGCTAAAAATATCAAATTATTTGTAAAGTTTGACCCAGGAGCTAAGTCCACAAAGGTGGGGAAGAAGTCTAGGGTCTACGCTGGTTGGATTGTTGTATCCATCTGTTAATGCCCAGAAAGTGTATATATGGTTATAGGGTAGGTATCTCAACGGTTTAAAAGTTATGCCCTAGGGGCTATGTCACCAGGGGTGGGGCAAGAGTCCGGGGTCTATGCTGGTTGGGTGGTTATATCCGTCTGTTCAAGCCCAGTACGTGTATATATGGTTATAGGGTGGGGATCTCAATGGTTTACAAGTTATGACCGAGGGGCTATGTCCCCAGGGGTTGGGAAGGAGACCGGGGTCTATGCTGGTTGGCAGGTTATATATGTCTGTACATGCCCAGTAAGTGTATATATGGTTATAGGGTGGGGATCTCAATGGTTTCCCAAGTCATGACCGAGGGGAAGCAACCCGATGCTATGCTGGTTGGATAGTTGTATCTGTCTGTTCATGTCCAGTAAGTGTATATGTGGTTATAGGGTGGGGATCCCAACGGTTACTAAGTTAAGACTCAGGGGGCCCACCCACACCCTCATGTTCCACCTCTTGTGACCGCCGGAGCGGGTCCAATTCTGAACCCAGGGTCACCATTTGAGTAAACTTGGTAGAGGACTACTAGACGATGCTACATACAAAATATCGAAGCTGCAGACCTTTTTGTTTCGGAGAAGAAGATTTTGAAGTGTTTTTCCTATATACTTCTATGTAAAAATGACATTTTTTACCAATTCAGGGGCCATAATTTTGTCAAAATGGATGGAAGAGTTATGGGGATTATTTGATAAGGTACAGAATTTGATGTGAAACATTAGTTTAAAATGTTAATGCAATAACTTGAGTAGTTTGAAGTTATAAATCTACTGCACAAAAACTTTAAGGTAAAGACAAGACAATCAAAGGGCCATAACTTTGTCAAAATGAAAGAAAGAGTTATGGAGATTGTTGGATAAGGTGCAGAATTTGATGGGAAACATTAGTATAAAGTTTTAATACAATAGCTTGAGTAGTTTTGAAGTTATAAACCTATTGCACAAAAACGTTAAGGTAAAGACATGACAATCAAAGGGCCATAACTTTGTCAAAATGAAAGGAAGAGTTATGAAAATTGTTGGATAAGGTGCAGAATTTGATGGGAAACTTTAGTATAAAGTTTTAATGCAATAGCTTCAGTAGTATTGAAGTTATAAATATATTGCACAAAAACTTTAAGGTGAAGCTGGGGACGCCGACGCCGACGCCAACGCCGACGCCGTGGTGAGTAGGATAGCTCTCACTATTCTTCGAATAGTCGAGCTAAAATGTGTTAAAAGTCCGCCGTGACCATTTTTGTTACGGGTAAGAGCCGGGAATAGCAGGTGCGTGGTACGGATAATACCGAAAGAAGAAATGAAAAGTTTAGCTTAGTATAACGAAACAAAAGTCAATATCTATAGCAAAAGTACACCTAAATTTAAATAATATTATTTCAATTATCATATTTTGTCCATTTTAATCTATTTTACATCCTATATAAATCTCTATTAGTTCGTTACATTAAGCTAAACTATTCATTAATACTTTCGGTATTCCCCGTACCAACACGCACCTGCTATTTCCGTTATGTTTCGGAATGTACGGTACGGTACGGCTTTTATTGCTAACCGTGAATGCTGTCTTCCAGAGTTGCCCCTCTTACTGAAAGGTACACTACTCAAAGAATCTAAGATAATTTTAAATGAAAATATGTTGGTTCCTTCCCCTTTTAACTTATTACGTAATTGCAGAGTTATTTATACACGTATGAGCAATATTCAACCTAATATAATAAATATAAATGAGATGTATATCAGAAATTGGTCATCGCTAGTAACCAGCATTTTCAGCACAAACTGGAATGGACAACTAATAAACATATTTATATGGTTAGTAGACCTGTTTAACTGACTTTTGTTCAAATATTGAGTTTAACCATTTTACTTGTTGATATCAATAGACAAAATGTGAATAGAAATTAAACTGTAGTAATAATGAACCATTTAACACCTACCGTAATATCTAGTTCCACAAATGAACGGTAACGTATGTTAAATAACAAATTAATTTAAGTTGATTTTAATCTTAAGTTTGCGCGCATGCGTAAACCATTACAATGAGATTATTTAGGTACGTTAAAAATCAATACATTGCATGTAATATATCTATTAAAAATATATCGGCTTTCTATGTATACAATTTGTTAAAACATATAATGTGGCATACTGTAATGCATAAACCGTTTATTTCAAAACTAGTAATTACTATAAACGCCTTCTTGAAGGCACTATTATAGCAACGGGACACACTTTTGACCACTGATGAGAGGTATACAGTTGGTCAGAATACAGACCCTATGACATCGTCACCTGAATATCGTTAATTCACAAGTGCTTCAGTCCCTATCCCGGCACACTCGTGCCTCTCGCAGCTCTATATAGTTGGAAATATTCCTCCCATATACTACTTCCCATTATCAGTCTCACCAAATGGTGAGCATTTCAAAAGTTACGGTCTTAATGTAAGCTGGACAATATTGGGAACATTGAATGATTTATTAGTTCAACTGTCATCTCCCATGGCTTCCTTACAAGTATTGAGCAACGGATGTTCTTGACTGCCAATTCTCTCCCTCGTTGATAAACCCCAAAACAAGTACATTGCCTTCCCAAAAGCTTCCTTTTTATGCTGCAAGATGACGTCAAGTTTACTTGGCACTATATCATTCATCTACATACTGGTTCCTTGTCTACCACCAATTTTGCATTTAGAATCATCTTTCATTTGTTTGTGTTTGTTACTTCCAAGGGATCCCCTTTTCTGTATATATTGACATTCACACTAGCGTCTGTTTAGTGCTGTGAGGCGGCTGTAAAATGCCGTTCCGACTACAAATCAGTAGTAGTAGTAGTTACTGTTTATTTGGGACCATCAAGCCCAACCTTTGTGGCTTTAAGGTAGAATTCCGCTGAAGCCGATGCTAGTGGGCGTGATATGTTGCACCTTATATTAATTTATTTTCATGAACATACTCAATAAAATCAAGTCTGCTACTTTTCTTTCTTGTTTGTGTTTGTTGCTTCCAAGGGATCCCATTTTCAGTATGTATTGACATTCACACTAGCGTTTGTTTAGTGCTGTGTGGTGGCTGTTAAAGGTAGCCCCGACTACAAATCAGTAGAGTTATAACTCACTTGTCCTTTGGGACCATCAAACCCAATGTTTGTGGCTTTAAAGTAGAATACCGCTTAAGCCGGTGCTGAGGGACGTGAGAGGTGTTGCACCTTATAATAATTGCCTTTCAAAAACAGACTCAGTAAAACCAAGTCTACTATTTTCTCTCTTGTTTGTGTTTGATGCTTCCAAGGGATCCTCCTATTTAGTATTTATTTCAAACCCCATCCGAGAAGGTGTGTTGATGGAGTAGGCGGTCATACACTGGCCTCAGAAGAAATTGAAGTCTTAGTGGTTCATACTGCCA
The DNA here is from genome assembly GCA_037043455.1 of Cyrtodaria siliqua. Lineage (NCBI taxonomy): Eukaryota > Metazoa > Mollusca > Bivalvia > Adapedonta > Hiatellidae > Cyrtodaria > Cyrtodaria siliqua. The sequence continues at coordinate 20,443 of JAWPHD010013405.1, read as the reverse complement.
TTATATTACGTCAACTTCCTCTTCGTTATTTTTAATTCGCCCAAGTCCCATCTGCATAACATTCCTCTGTAATTCTAAACTCGGTATGGATCACCTCTCTCATTTGCTTGGTATTCGCCGTACTCCGCTGATGTCCTTGTCACAAAATGTCACGGGTAGAGCGTATTGGTTGTACATAGCTCGTGTAAGCTGTTAGTTACACCCTAATCTATTGTTGAGTTGAAACAAATTCACAATATCCATGATATATTCATGTAACACGTAAAAGCGTGCACATTTTAAGTGGCTGCCAGAGAGGCCGTTTCATAAGTTTAGTTTTGTGCTAATGCATGTAAACGTATAGGTCTATCTTCCTTAAACGGCAAAATTGTGTAAGGGGCCTCTCGTGTAGATTTTAATATTGCAAATTTAGCCACGTATGTCACGGACTGAACGGGGGAAATAATGGTTTGGGCGTAACGTTTGCTATAAAATCCATTGTCTTCTAGTTCTTGCCGGGATTGCTTGATAGTTGCTTTGTTTGGAGCAGAAGTTGGATGGCGAAATTCACAGGCAATATGTGGTCAGTATTTATTTTATTAACTTTTATAGTACATTTGTGTTCAGTGGGCGGCGCCATCTTGGTTGGCGGTTACGACATCCGGTTAGCTTTGATGTTTCTCAAACATAAACTTTAGACTAGCATATGATTTTGAAGTTACTTTATTAGATGTAATTATTGTAATTGATCATTAATTGAAAAACAATATTAATTTGATAAGAGTGGATAATAGGTGCATTAGTTAACGTTGGCGTATAACTCAGTGATTGTAACACACGATTGTTAACATTAGTTAACAATGAGATGAGTGACTAGGATAAATGTTCGACGCGTATGCATAGCGTTGTATAATGTGGTCGTTAGTTGACATACATGTATGCATGCATAACTCAGTGAGTGTAATATACGAGTGATTTGATAATGTTTTATATTACAGGTAGTAGGCGCATTGATTAACAGCGACGTACATGACGTATACATGGCGTTGTAGAATATGTATACATTGCTACTCATCATTAGTACAGCTTACATATATTTATTGAATAATGATTTGTTTGGGTAATGATAATTATGCAAGATTGTTACGTGTGTCAACCGACATCTAAAACGTATGTATAATTACAGCCTAAGCCATCCGGGGTTGGATATTAGCCATCCAGGTGTGGATGTAAGCCTTCCGGAGTGGAGCTAAGCTTCCACGATTAACGTTTAAGAGCGGTGGAGACGGTCCCCGTACCTGCGCAGCATGGCCAGGTTCTAGTAGCGACAACCCCCGGGACACAAGGTGGGCCCGTTATCAGTCCTCATTAGAGGAACATCATCCACAACCTCAGTGGAGGTTAATCATCTTACATATCGCGTCATCAACCCTAATAGAAGGCATTTGATGACAATCATCCATTGGATTCGCGCATCATCATCTTCATGAGCTCTCGCGCATAACAATTATCGCGCTAGTTCATAGATCAACATTGTTATAACTTTAACAATACTTTAGTGTCGTATATAATCAGTCGACACATTCAGTATGTATTACAATACTAAGAACGTCTTAAACGTTCATGAGAACATTCTTTTCATAGTTCATCTGTGTATTCGCTTGTTTTTTTAGATAATTGTATATATATTTAACATATTTTAAAAGTTGCATTAAACTTATGTAAATGCATTCACCGACATTGATTCTTTCCTGAGTTAGCCCCAACCACTAGGGTCATCCTGTGACAGTCCTTAAGCCGTACTGAGTGCCTGATGGCCAACTGTTACTGCTCGAACAATAACGTTTTTTTTTAGAATTCCGACTTTTTGTTTGCTTGCTAACCCTTTTCGTTCCGTTTTTGTTTCGATCCCGGCGTTCCAGATCATCTCATCTTTTGACTCATACTGAGTTACCACCATCCTTGACTTTTTAACGCTCCCACTGCAACAATGAGCTTAGCTAATGATTAGTTCCACCGTGAGTCCAACGATTGTGAAACTTGGTGGCGTACCTAACTTGCCGTATTTTCAAGTAACTGTAGGTGGCCCAATGTACGTGTTTCTTTTTCAAAGAGCGTTAGAGGCAACAGTAGCCGTACTGTCCTTTGCATGCGTCACTTACTATGTTATATCCTAATATCTGCTGTAACAATACACCAGTCGGTGCAATCACACGGCACTAATTCGAATACTTAAATTTCGGACAAAATACAACGGTCTTTCTTGAGTTTGTATTACTTTGCGATTTCGCGTGATTTTCAAGTTCATAACATGACGTTTGGGAAATATCATGACCTTTTTCTTTTAAGAGAAATGGGCACTCGAGTAATAAGTTCATTTTTTATATCTCCTTTTTTTCCATTTTCACACCTATCCCAAAATATCTAATCATAAAAATCTAAATCTATGCCTAGAATCAATTCGAAGGCTACGGTGCTATCGCAAATCCCCAGGCGTTCTTCACACAGGTCAATAAGGTCAATAAGTATGTGTTCACCGCTTTGACCTTCTATCCAAATATAGGGTTAACACCGTTTGTATTAATTGTTCTTTGGTACTCAGAACACAGGTATTCCATGTATGTTAATCTCTATACATAAAACTGTAAATGAATAAATTTAGGGTGTTTGGGTATTTGAACTTTTGACCCCGCCCAAAAGACGTCCCACGGGTGAACCTGGAGCAAAAGCGTGTATACTGTGTAACCCAAACATCATACCATTTAATTTACGAAAAAGAAATATTTGACCCCAAATTACTTCCAGCCCACCCAAACTTGCTACCTGGGCATACCTATAAGATTGAAATAATAAAATTGTTTTCTTGTTATTTGTTCAAAGACGTTGTTAAGTTTTTAAAAAAAAAAATAGAAAAATGAAAATGCGATTGAATTATGTGTATATTTGACCTTTTGACGCCACATCACCATGGGTCCCACAGTGTAACCACATTATGATAAAGTTTAATTTGAGAGAGAAGCACGAGTTTAAATAATAATATAGTTCATGTTGTTTTTCTTTTATAAACGAGTAGATATGCCAAGTTTTGTGCGAAGATATGAAAATATGAAACAAACCACAGTGTAAATGAATTGTTAGTGAGTGTATTTGACATTCATGCTGATTGGTTAAATTCTTCTTAGTAACTTAGGATCACAGATGGTAACGGATGGACGGACAATCGAATGCGTTTACAATATCCCCCAACGCTTTTAAAAAGCGTGTGGAATAATAGCAAATGTTCGTCTGCTCCGACTTGGTCATTTTAACAAAACGTGAACAAAATGTTACTATGCAGTACTGTCCTACAAAAGTGTTGTTTTTCTCCCTTCAAAATACTGTATATAATAATTACGCACTGTCAGGAAGAATCAGAACAAGTGTTAATTGGGAATAGTTTGGAGTTTTTTGATAATGTTCGGCCATATCTGACAATGTTTAACCGAAGTCGATGCTACAAATGTTGCGAATGTGCGCATTATATGCATTAATTTATAATTTCTAGTTTTGTGTAGCATAAATGCTTTGACTGAACTATATGTATATGTAAATTTTGAAATTCTTCATTTCAATGAATTATGTTAAACATATTAATGCACAATACATGTATTTAGTAAAGGCAGTTGTTGGGAACAATGAGAACAGATGTATAAAGTGTCATAAACCACTAGGAATTTCTTTACCCTGTGATGACCAAATGTGTCAATTTTTACTTTTTTGGACTCCCTTTGATCAAAACCACCTTAATTCTTTGGGAACAAAGAAGTCACTATTTATTTTGGATAAAAACAACATGCGTGTAGACGACTAAAACATGCATGTAGACGACTAGACATTTTACGTCTGGATTAAGATGTAGGAAAACATCTAATCATATCTTATAAATGTGCTGAACGAGCATTCATTTTCTTGTAAGCCCTTGCCAATTGATTACAGTTGTTGTTGTTTTTCGATTAAGATACTGTACCCAAAGAACAAACTCTCAAAGGCGCTCGAATCAGTAAAAAGACAGACGTCGTGTGTTCTAACTAAACGGCTAAATTTCAATTTTAAAAGTCTTTAAACCCGATTCAACCCAAAACCGATTTGTTTTTTACAAAAGAACGCGTATGCGCCAATATAAATACATATCGATAAGCACACTTCCATAGTTGACATACAAATTATTGATTAGGAAGACAATATTGTGCCAGAGTAAATATAGACAGTTATAAACGGTGGGTAATAGCAATCCTTTATCGATAGGTGGTTTATACAACATTTAAAGTAAACATTGTTTGGAAGTTTAAACCTTTTGAATTTATTTGTTTCATTATAATCTGGACTATATTTTCAAATATATATATACTGTATTTCATACAAAATATCATTTTCCACATAATGCAAATATATAGTTGTATAAATGATAAAGTTCAAAATTGTTTTGCTTCAAAAATAGGTTACAAAAAATCATGTTATAATTATACTTGTTATACTGATTCCTCTTAGAAATGCAATAACACTCTTTATGTTAAGAGGGGGGATATACTTATCTAAAGTAAAATGTTTCATTTCTCTTTTTGAAACTTTTAAACACATATGATACTAGATTTTAAACAGTTTTTGTTTTTTCGGACTTTACAATTCTATGCGTTTTGGAATATTTGGACGTTTCCAATATTTGTTTAAGTAAACTATGCTTATTTTATGATACACTGGGCATTCTAAAATAAAATGAAATTCATATTCTATGGAGCTGAGAATCTTAACCTCATAAGTGCATACCTTATCTTAATAGCATTAATTAAATCGAGGTAAGGTTTAAAATTAAAAATGGAAACACTTTACAACATCTTGGGCTAGAAGTGTTTACAATATTTTCATCTCATCCGAGTATAAATATATCCGTTAATCTCTGTTTAAAATTCTTTACAAAAACATTAGTATGTTCAACTCTCTGATAGAGCAATACATAATTAAACTCCAAAACTTCTAAAAGGTGTTTAACCGATGATGCACAAGATACTTTATTAGGATAAGCATCTATATCAGTGAGCATCATGTTGTATGTCGTTTTGATGTATTTTAAATTATTACATAGAGAATAATAAATGGGTATTTTCATATCACACCCTATACTGTCGATTTCTTTAACCAAATACATTTTCTTGAAGATAATGACATACAAATTACGCGTAAATCTCAGGATAATAAGACAAACCGGACAGGTCTTAAAATGATCGACATATGCAAAAACAATAACCTCTTTATATTAAATGGCAGACTAGGACAAGACAAGAGGATTGGTAAATATATCTTTAAAAAAAAAAATCCGTGATAGATTATACTCTTTCCTCTGGTCACCTTATACCGTATTTCTCCAACTTCGAAATCACTGAAGTAGATTGCCTTTTTTCTGACGGTCACGCTCTATTATCTATGACGCTAGACTTAGTGTTAACCTCGGAAGAACCTGATGCACCACAACTTAATAATTCCGACAAACCACCGAAATGGAAAGAGGATATGATAATAGAATATAAAGAAAACATAAACCTAACACGCGTTACGGAAATAATGGACACTCTTAATAATGGTATACATGAAGACCCAAAAACTTCCATAAATAAGATCGCTGAAAACATTGCTTCACTTTTTACAAATGCATCGAAAGCCACATTTCTACAAAAATTTAGCATGTCAAAGACACGCGCGAATAGAGTAACCAAACCATGGTACGGGCCTCGCTGCCGAAATGCACGAGTAATATATAACCAGGCACGTAAACACTTTCAACTGAATAACAACGACCAAAACAAAATCGTCCTCAATAACGCTAGTAAACACTATAAAAGAGACATGAATTTACACATACGTAATCATAAGGCCCAAAATAAAACTAAATTGCGCGAAATGCACTGCAAACAACCAAAAGAATATTGGAAATATTTAAATAGCATAAAACCGAAAAACAAACATAAGACTCCGTCGCTCCAAGAATTTTTCGAACATTTTAAGAAAGTAAACTCTTCTTCCGAAAACACGCAGATCGAAGAAAATATGCCCACAGGCTTGACCGGCGAAATGGAAGAAATCCTAAATTCTCCAATATCTGTACAAGAAATTGAAAAAATGATACAAAAAACAAACAATTCAAAAACGTCAAGTAATGATTTAATAATAAATGAATACTTAAAATCTACTAGGGAAATTATGCTTCCTATATATACATCGTTATTCAATACAGTTCTTGATACCGGCATTTTACCAGATTCCTGCTTGAAGGCTTTATTATTCCTGTTTTTAAAAACAAAGGGTCACCTAAACTCCCGGAAAATTATCGCCCTATTACCATATTAAGCTGTTTGGGAAAACTGTTTACTTCGATTTTAAATGAACGATTAAATAGATTTATAAATGAATATGAACCTCTCTCAGAAAATCAAGCTGGTTTCAGAAAAGGGTACTCTACGACCGATCATATATTTACTCTACATTATATAATAGATATGTTGAGATCACAAAAGAAAAAACTCTATTGTGTGTTTATTGATTTCGCACAGGCCTTTGACTCTGTATAGGAAAAATTGATACAAAAAACAAACAATTCAAAAACGCCAAGTAATGATTTTATAATAAATGAATACTTAAAATCTACTAGGGAAATTATGCTTCCTATATATACATCGTTATTCAATACAGGTTTTGATACCGGCATTTTACCAGATTCCTGGCTTGAAGGCTTTATTATTCCTGTTTTTAAAAACAAAGGGTCACCTAAACTCCCGGAAAATTATCGCCCTATTACCATATTAAGCTGTTTGGGAAAACTGTTTACTTTGATTTTAAATGAACGATTAAATAGATTTATAAATGAATATGAACCTCTCTCAGAAAATCAAGCTGGTTTCAGAAAAGGGTACTCTACGACCGATCATATATTTACTCTACATTATATAATAGATATGTTAAGATCACAAAAGAAAAAACTCTATTGTGTGTTTATTGATTTCGCACAGGCCTTTGACTCTGTATGGCGCATAGGACTGTGGACAAAACTAATTAATGCAGGAATAGACGGTAAATTCCTTCGCGTTATTTAAAATATGTATTCTAATATCAAGTCTTGTGTCTCTTTAACTGGTGATAAGTCCGCGTTTTTCGCATGTGACAGCGGTTTAAGACAAGGAGAAAATCTTTCTCCTGTCCTCTTTTCACTTTTTCTAAATGACCTAGAGTCACACCTGTTACTTAAAATAAACTTCTCCAATCATGATATCGGTATTACATATTTTTTAAAACTGTTAGTTCTCTTGTACGCTGACGACACGGTCCTCATTGCTGAAGACTCTAACTCTTTGCAATCCTGTCTTCATGATTTAAATGAGTATTGTACAAAATAGAAACTGCAAGTCAATATATCTAAAACAAAGGTAATAGTATTTGGTACGAATAAACCTAACAATTACTCCTTCCATTTAGGTGCAAACTGTAGATGACTACAAATATCTGAGTGTGCACTTCAGCAGCTCAGGTAGCTTCCTGAAAGCTAGAACTCATATAATAATGCAAGCAAAAAAGGCGATGCATTTACTCTACATGCGCACTAATAATTTATATCTCCCATTAGATCTCCAGCTTAAATTGTTTGATCACACTGTATTACCAATACTGACTTACGCCTGTGAGATATGGGGATTTGAAAACTTAGATAATATTGAAAGAATACATACCGATTTTCTAAGAAAAATAACAAATAGTAGGAAAAGTACCCCTTTATACATGCTTTACGCTGAACTTGGTAGATACCCAATAGAAGTAATTTCATAATAGTAAATGCAGAATGGTCAAATTTTGGAATAATCTGATTTTAAGCAAGGAACTCAAATTATCCCACATGTGCTATGACTTAATACTTCACTCGAACCACAACTTTAAATGGATCAATTGTGTCAAACAAATTCTCGAATACACCGGTAATGCAGATATTTTCGTAAACCAACATCAATTACAAACACGCAATTATCATATAGTACTCAAACAAACACTCATAGATCTATTCATTCAATACTGGAGTTCAAAACTTGAACGCTCCTCTAAAGGAAAAAACTATAACTTATTTAAAGATAGTACAAACTTCGAGAGCTATCTGAAGATCCTTTCCAAATCAACAAGTAGGCCACTCTTTAAATTAAGAACTGCTAATCACAAACTCCCGATTGAGACAGGACGATGGACAAATACACCACATGCAGACAGAAAATATACACTATGCCCACTAAACGACATTGGTGACGAATTTCATTACTTGCTTATTTGTCCTTTTTTCATAGAAAAAAGAACCCAATTTATACCTAGATATTATTTCACTTACCCAAATATACGGAAATTTAAAGAGCTACTCAGTAGTGTATACAGTCCTCTACTGCAAAGTTTTTTTTAACTGAATTGGGGTTTTAAGGCGCACCAACACATTACAGTTTATATGGCGCCTAACAGGCATGAACATGCCAGGCTCATCTTCCATGTACATCGAGATAAAATATGGAAAATGGGCCTAGAACCTTCTCACCCTGAACTGCAGAGTTGCTGCAAATTCTATCGTAAAAACTCCATTTACGCTGGAGCCACGTTTATTGTTTTTCTGCCACTGCTCTTAGTGATGTGAGCGAGATGGCACCTGAAACAATGCAGGGGTCATGATGAAGACCTTTAATGAGCATGAACAAAAAATGACAAAATGAATATGAATGGGGGTTCCTACCCCTCTGCATGTGACGGTGTGTTTGCAGTGGTTGTATTCTACCCCGGCAATCACACGGGGTCTACTGCAAAGACTGAGCATATTTGTTAACATTGTAATAAAACATTTCAAGTAATCAAACAATATTTATATGTTATCCTGTAGCATTTTTTCCTAATGCAAAATCTATTTTAAAATAAGAGTAATAATGATAATTGTATCGACCTATATACTGATATATATGCATAAATATACTCACCTTTGAATTGTCATTTTTTCCTAATGCAAAATCTATATACTATATACTGATATATATGCATAAATATACTCACCTTTGAATTGTCATATTTTCCTAATGCAAAATCTATTTTAAAATAAGAGTAATAATGATAATTGTATCGACCTATATACTGATATATATGCATAAATATACTCACCTTTGAATTGTCATGCATATGTACTTCTGTATTTCGCAGAATATAATTATTCCATGTAAGTCACCATTGTTGCGTTTGTAAAAATAGTATATCATATACCTGAATCACCATTGAATGCAAACCCAAATAAACATGTCCCCATTGATAAATAAACTATGTACAATCATGTAGCACGTGCTTATCTGTAAGACACCAAAGTATATCTTGCCGAATTCGTGCCTCTGTCAAAAACGTCTATGTCACAGGCCAACGAGGTGAAAGAAAATGCACTTCCGTGACAAAGTATGCCTACTGATACAAACGCAACAAGGTGTATCTCAACTAATGAGCATTGATGTGTGCCCGTAAATTATTATTATTATTATTATTATTATTATTATTATATTAACACTCCCCCCCTCCCCCACCATCCCCACCAACCCCACCATTATGATTATTTTATTATTATATTATTATTACTATTACTATTATTATTTTTTTTATTATTGTTATATAGAAGTATTCCCACCTCCCCCACCAGCCCCACCAACCCGTTGTTTAAAATTGTATGAACTGCCATCTCTTTTTACTCATATCACATGTATTTTCTGTAATTTATACTCATGTTGTTGCCATACTTTGTATGTTGTAACCTGAGCCAAATAAAGGTTGTTGTTGTTGTTGTATATCTGGCCTGAGACGTCATATCAGCCCGAGAGCAACCATTCTCTATTGATCAGAGATCGTTTTGATATGCAATATCCCTGTGACAGTGACCTTTGACTCTAAAACCAAGCCGCCCGCCCCATGAAAGTAAGGCAGGAAAAAGTAACAACACAAGGAGACTATGAAATAATAACAACATTTACTAAATATTTACAATGTTTTAACAGCAGTAACAGCAGTTTTAAAACAGTTGCCACACTCTGAAATGACTCGAAAATCTCCATTGTGACTGACGTAGTGACCAAAATGACCTTTTAATTACCTTGACCTTTGACCTATTGACCCCAAAATCAATAGGGGTCATCTACTTGTCATGATCAACCATCTTTCCAAGTTTGAGGACCCTATGACCAACCATTGTCTAGTTATTGATCGGACATCGTTTTGATAGTCAAGGTCACCGCGACCTTGACCTTTGACCTAGTGACCCCAAAATCAATAGGGGTCATCTACTGGTCATGACCAACCATCCTTCCAAGTTTGAGGATCCTAGGTCTAACCATTGTCTAGTTATTGATCGGACATCGTTTTGATAGTCAAGGTCACCGCGACCTTGACCTTTGACCTAGTGACGCCAAAATCAATATGGTTCATCTACTGGTCATGATCAACCATCTTTCCAAGTTTGAGGACCCTAGATCCAACCATTTTCTAGTTATTGATCGGACATCGTTTTGATAGTCAAGGTAACCGCGACCTTGACCTTTGACCTAGTGACCCCAAAATCAATAAGGGTCATCTACTGGTCATGACCAACCATCCTTCCAAGTTTGAGGACCCTATGTCGAACCATTCTGTAGTTATTGATAGGACATCGTTTTGATAATCAAGGTCTCCGGGACCTTGACCTTTGACCTAGTGACCCCAAAATCAATAGGGATCGTCTACTGGTCATGACCAACCATCCTTCTAAGTTAAAGGACCCTAGGTCCAACCATTCTCTAGTTATTGATCGGACATCGTTTTGATATTCAAGGTCACCGCGACCTTGATCTTTGACCTAGTGACCCCAAAATCAATAGGGTCATCTACTGGTCATGACCAACCATCCTTCTAAGTTTGAGGACCCTAGGTCCAACCATTCTCTAGTTATTGATCGGACATCGTTTTGATAGTCAAGGTCACCGCGACCTTGGCCTTTTACCTAGTGACCCCAAAATCAATAGGGTCATCTACTTGTCATGACCATCCATTCTTTCAAGTTTGAGGACCCTAGGTCCAACCATTCTCTAGTTATTGATCGGACATCGTTTTGATAGTCAAGGTCACCGCGACCTTGACCTTTGACCTAGTGACCCCAAAATCAATAGGGTCATCTACTTGTCATGACCATCCATTCTTTCAAGTTTGAGGACCCTAGATCCAACCATTCTCTAGTTATTGATCGGACATCGTTTGTGACACAGACCCACACACACACAGACAGACCTACAGACAGAAAGCATAAAATCAACATGGTTCCCTACCACACTTTGTGTGGGGGAGCCATAATAAAGGAATATTATTCCTCTATAATTTTAGGTTCATTTATATACATATGTCCTTCAACCCAATTTTCGGGGAAATATCCTTTATAGAATACGACATTAAATCATTCGCCTATATAAACTTGCTATTGTTTATAAGTTGCTGTTGTTATCAGAAGGCCTCATGGAAGATAAGTGTTGTGCAATTGTTTGTATAATCTTAATGAGTTGTACCTTCATGAAATAAAGAATTTATTATTATTATTATCTATAACACACTTATATAGTTAATTTATAACACAATTTGGAACCCCGTCCGCCCTACACGCAATGCATTGCATGCTTTTCTTATTTCTGACATATTTTTTGCACAATTCAATAAGTCAAACATAGTTTGCAGTTAACCATTCATGTATCTCTAATTAAAATGCATGTATCATCGTCAGGCTTAAAAATATTGTTTCCGGGTCATTGATAGCCTTGAAATATTTCGCAAATTTTCAAAAACTAATTGTTGTAGACTGTTTATCCACTGTTAAGCCTATTGGGCATTTTTCAATACTCTTTAGCATTTTGATAACGTAAGCCGTCTAATGTTTTCGTTTGTTTTTTATCGTGATTTAATTTCCTGCCTTGTATAACACTTTTGTATTCTGTCCTTGCTCGTGTCATATTTGGTCTATTTCCATCATTAGTGTTAAACGTCTCCCCGTGCTTGCAGTCAGAACTGCGCCATACAGATATCGATTCTTACATTCTCAAATACTTTTGTTTCCTTACTTTAGTTTCGAATAGGTGGTTCCACTACTCCAGCCTTTAAAGGTTCTGAGTATTTTTTAATCACCCTTAGGATATGTTGTCTGCTTTTTAATTGAGTCTTTTGACTGTTACTTGTGATACGCAGGCTTCATAACCTGTCCTCTGCTTCCAACTAAATTCCATTTTGTTTATTTCGCCCATTGTTTTTGTGTTTTGTGTTTTGTGCATAGCATTTTGTTAGAAACTGGTACCATATTTCGCTGGCCATGACATTAATATGGCAATATTCATTTTCAACATAATCTAATTGACTTCCAACCCTTGCGTTCAAATCTCCCGTAACCACAAAATTACATCTATCTTCATATTTATTTTCAAAAAAAAATAAAAATCAGCTATGATGTCAAAAATAGTTTTCTCTACAAAATTCAACCTGCTACTACCGCTTGGTATATTGTAACATAAATATAAAAATATATCATCACATACACCAAAAGGTACGAAAAGAAAATTTTGAAAATCGTCCAACACGATAAATCCAAAAAATATGGCTGTCTCGGTTTGGTTGAGGCTGTACTTAAACGGTTTGCTTTCTACCGTTCACGTCCTCTAGCCTCGGGTTGAGCAGAACTCAATATTTAAAATGTTCATAGTACAAAAAATTGAGCCATCCCAAAGATGGTATGCATATAACGATGAACATGGAACCTTCAATGAGGTCTTTTCACACCATTCTATGGCCAGCGGCGTATGGCCCCAGTTTCTAACAAAACGTTAAGAAATGCATGTCCGCTAAGCTGTATCAAAGTTATGCAATCATCCATAGTTTTTTAAAATTATATCATGTGTAACTAATTTATCTGAGATAACTCCTCCGCAAAACAAGGTAAACCGTCGACACTGTAATCTACAGTTCGTTTGACCATGTGTCCGTAAATAGCAATATGCCATTTGTTTTAAATAAATCAAATAATTCATCTGATTTCAATTTATTATAACTCGTCCTTCCACATTTAAGCAACAAAAAGAAATACTCCACCCTCCTTACCAATGACATATAGTCGCTCCCTTCCGATTCGCTTGGGGATTACCCAAAATGTCACCACTTCAATAGAATTGTGAAATTGTCTTTTTCGCTTAAACTAAAGGAATGGATGATACATTCTATTCCTCAGAGCAAGGTATATAAGTGATACTAAAGATTCCATTTAGCAAAAACAATAATGACATTAAAAACATCATACTTAATACAGTAAGTACACGTCATCTTATCTTATATTTTACGAGTCCGAATTTTTCCCCCATGTCAACACCAGCAAGTATCATATTAATACTGCATACGGATTGTACTTGGCGGATGCGAAATTTGGCGGTTTTTGAAAATGGATATGTTGGTAGTGATTAATTTGGCGGATCAATGTGATCCCATTTCCGCCAAATTAAAAAAAAAACGTTTGCCTTCTTTTTGTTTTGTTAATTTTAACCTTCAAGATTTGTCATTTAACTTTAAAATGGCGAATTTTGAAATAAAGGAAATAACTCGTAAAACTATTCTTTGAATTGTAGTAGGAGTCGAAGTGGTCATAAAATAACTGTGGCACTCACTCATTAGTAAACACACTTTATATTATATGCTTTATATTTAAGATACCGTTAGATCCCGGCAGTTAACTGTAGTTATATAGAGAGAGCAGAGAAACGCTATTGATAATGGTGAACGATTTTCATTTTTCCTATTGTCAATCTGAATAAAAGCCAAACTAAACACGCTCGATAATTGCTAATAAATGTACAAAGCGCACTGAAAGTGTGAATAAGACAAGACAAAATCCTTTGCCCTGCATTAAGCAAAATGGCAGTCGAACAGAAATTACTGCAATTCCCCAAGTACCCATGTAGAGTGGGCCCTTTACCCAAGTATGCCCTAGGGGCCCTAGCAAAAGGAACCAAAATACGAAAACTTAGTGTGCATCTACACATCCTTAACTAAGAATGAATATGAAATCTCAAAGGGTATGGAGGGAGTTAGCATCACAAGGCGGAAACTCTGTTATAATAAATTACTGCAAGTTCCGCAAGTTGCACCCCTGTAGAGAGACCTCATTATGCAGGAGGTCAAAACTCATTTTATATAATTATGTTGTGCCTCGAGTCCCTAGATAACCATACCAAATTTAGAACTAGAGGTTCTTATTAGTAAAAACAGATGTCTCCCACTCCCATCCCCCCATCCCCACCCCCTGGCGAAAAGGCCATAAATCCGCCAAAATCATTCCACTGGAACACGTTAATGATATACGCAACCTGACTCTGTCAAAATAAATTACTGCAAGTTCCGCAAGTTGCACCCCTGTAGAGAGACCTCTTTATGCAGGAGGTCAAAACTCATTTTATATAATTATGTTGTGCCTCGAGTCCCTAGATAACCATACCAAATTTAGAACTAGAGGTTCTTTTTAGTAAAAACAGATGTCTCCCACTCCCATCCCCCCCCCCCCCCCCCCCCCCATCCCCACCCCCCTGGCGAAAAGGCCATAAATCCGCCAAAATCATTCCACTGGAACACGTTAATGATATACGCAACCTGACTGAGGAGAACTAGCCCGGACAAAGTTTGTGTATTAAAATATTTAAAGAGCCATAACTACCCAAAAAAATCATTCAAATGGAACACAACATTAAGATGCACAACTAGGCTTGGTAGAACAGGAGAACTATTCGGGACAAATGTGGTGTATTAAAACCTTTAAAGTGCCATAACTCTGCCAAAAATCATTCAACCGGAACACGACAACTTTAAAATGGCGAATTTTGAAATAAAAGAAATAACTCGTAAAACTATTCTTTGAATTGTAGTAGGAGTCGAAGTGGTCATAAAATAACTGTGGCACTCACTCATTAGTAAACACACTTTATATTATATGCTTTATATTTAAGATACCGTTAGATCCCGGCAGTCAACTGTAGTTATATAGAGAGAGCAGAGAAACGCTATTGATAATGGTGAACGATTTTCATTTTTCCTATTGTCAATCTGAATAAAAGCCAAACTAAACACGCTCGATAATTGCTAATAAATGTACAAAGCGCACTGAAAGTGTGAATAAGACAAGACAAAATCCTTTGCCCTGCATTAAGCAAAATGGCAGTCGAACAGAAATTACTGCAACTCCCCAAGTACCCATGTAGAGTGGGCCCTTTACCCAAGTATGCCCTAGGGGCCCTAGCAAAAGGAACCAAAATACGAAAACTTAGTGTGCATCTACACATCCTTAACTAAGAATGAATATGAAATCTCAAAGGGTATGGAGGGAGTTAGCATCACAAGGCGGAAACTCTGTTATAATAAATTACTGCAAGTTCCGCAAGTTGCACCCCGTAGAGAGACCTCTTTATGCAGGAGGTCAAAACTCATTTTATATAATTATGTTGTGCCTCGAGTCCCTAGATAACCATACCATATTTAGAACTAGAGGTTCTTTTTAGTAAAAACAGATGTCTCCCACTCCCACTCCCATCCCCCCATCCCCACCCCACTGGCGAAAAGGCCATAAATCCGCCAGAATCATTCCACTGGAACACGTTAATGATATACGCAACCTGACTGAGGAGAACTAGCCCGGACAAAGTTTGTGTATTAAAATCTTTAAAGAACCTAAAAAAATCATTCGAATGGAACACAACATTAAGATGCACAACTAGGCTTGGTAGAATAGGAGAACTATTCGGGACAAATGTTGTGCATTACAACCTTTAAAGGGCCATAACTCTGCCAAAAATCATTCAACCGGAACACGACAATGATAAACGCAACCTGGTTGAGGAGAACTAGTCCGGACAAAGTTTGTGTGTTAAAACCTTTAAAGAGCCACAATTTCATAACAAATCATTCAACCGGAACACAACAACAATATGTACAACTAGGATTGGTCATTCCTGCCAAATGTCACTGAAATCCAACCAGTAGTTCACGATAAGTTTGTGTATAATGGAACATAACTCTGTCAAAAATCATTCAACAGGAACACGGCAATGACATGTGCAACTAGGATTTGCACTGATCATCCCTGCCAATTTTCATTAAAATCCGGCAAGGGGTTCAGGAGAACTAGTCTGAACAAAGTTCGCGTACGTGTAGTAAAACCGTTAAAGGGCCATAACTCAAAAATTAACTCATTCAACCGGAACACGGCGATGATATGCGCAACTAGGCTTGGTACTGATCATACTTGCAAAGTTTCGTTAAAATCCCCGAGTGGTTCTGGAGAACTAGTCCGGACAAAGACAACTGGTTTGAAGAGTAGTGGGATTTTAAGCGACTGCGGAGGAAGGGAATCAATAAGTGATCTTTATTATGATATACTAAATCTCTACTTATCATTTTTGAAATGTGTACCAAAGTTTGACCCAACAAGTCGACTGGAGAGGATCACGGCCACAACTTGGCCACAACTTGGAAGAACAAGTGCAAGACAAGTCAAGAAATGATGAGGATAGGGTGTGTCCAAACTGTTGTTTTGTACGTTCTTTCCTTCCAGGCCCGAGGTCGCATTTGTCTACACGATTGGGTCTGAGGCACGTTTTGCTCTATAAATTGGGAGTTTGTTTTTACCTCCCTTGGTAATAATAATAATATCCAGTGGGATTGGCAAACAAGACGTTCTACTCATTTTGTGACACTCGAGTATAATTATATATTGAAGGGAGAGGTAAATATATATGTACATGCTATACACATTTCTATGAGTGTTTAAGGTTTAGGTCCAATATCAAATATAGATATTTTATGTAGTGTATATGTTTTGTGGAAGCTAGATACTATTTATACATAACCGTTAGTAATTAGTGCTAATACAAATGTGTATATAACTTGTGCTATGATGATGCCCAATATATTTACTGAGGACAAATTAACTTACCATAGTTACTAGAGTAGAATCATTAGTGACTTGTGTATTATAGTTAGTACTGCACAATTTCCATAACAATGACGTCCATAAAGGAACTTACGCAGATGGGTAAGGAGTTAGGTTATGATTGAGATGAGCTTAGAACCTTTGCTAAAGATGAACAGGCTAGGAAAGGGGAATTTAGACATAAAGAAAGAGAATTAGCAAAGCAGGAAAGAGATGAAGAAAATAGATTAGCTAAAGATAAGATAGAATTAGAAAGTAGATTAGCCACAGAGAAGCTAGAATTAGAAAATATATTAGCTAAAGAGAAGCGAGATGAAGAAAGTAGATTAGTTAAATATAATTTTGAATTAGATTAGCAACAGAGAAGCTAGAATTAGAAAGTAGATTAATGAAGAAGAAGCAAGGGTCAGATAAAGAGATGGTACAACTAGATAAAGAGGGAATAGAATTAGCTAGGCAATTAGAATGTGATAGGTTTGACACGGTCGGTAGAACAGCTAAGGCTAAGATGGATATGGAGATGAATAAAGCAGAGTTAGATCATAAGTTAGCTTTAGAGTTGTTAGTATCTAAGAAAGATAGTGAGGACAGCAAAACTGTAGGGAAAGATAGTTATTCGGGGAAGTTAAAAGGTCCGAAGATACCATGCTTTAATGCTGACAGGATAACATGGACATTTACTTGTCACGAGTTGACCGTTAAGCAGAGTTACAGGAATGGAATAAGGATAAGTGGGCAGTTCATTTAAATGCATTATTGAGAGGCAAGGCCTTACATGTATTTTTTAGTTTACCTAGTTTATATTCTCTTAACCATGATAAGTTAAAGGATGCTCTTCTAAAGGGATTTGAGTTAACTGAAGAAGGTTTTAGAAAGCGGTTTAGAGCGTGTTTGTCTGAGAAAGGCCAGTCATTTATTCAGTTTATTAGTAGGTCTAGAAATTACTTAGATAGGTGGTTAGAGTTAAGGAAGGTAGCGCAGACTTATCAAGGCCTTATAGATTTCTTGTTTCGGGACAAGTTATTCAATGTCTGTAGTAGAGATCTGTTCTTATTTCTAAAAGAAAGGAAATTAGCTAGTGTAGAAGAAATGGCACAAGCAGATCAGTTTGCCGAGGCTAGAGGTGGAGCTCATAATGTAGTGTCGAAAGAAAGAACTTTTAGAGACAGGCAAGGACGATCATAGTGATAAGCAGAAATTATAGAGTGGTAACCATAGAGGCGGAGGTAGTGCAATGGTGCTAGAGGTAGCAATAGTGGTAACAACCCAACTAGGCCTTTTATTCGTTGGCGTCACTGTAATGAGAATCATGTTTCACATGAGTGCAGAAAAGAGGTGAAAGTATCCGCTGCCGTAGACAACTGGAGTGACAATAGTAAAGTAGAGAGCAATGTAGGTAATCAGAACCAAGTTTTTAACAATCCATGGAGTTTCGGTAGAGGTAGAGGTGATCAAAACCGAGGTAGAGGAAGAGGCAGAGGTAGTAATAGTCCGGTTACTAAAACCGAGAGTAGTAGCTGTTGTGTTAAATCGGATGGCGTAATGGCGAAGATCGGAATATGTCTCTTTCCGTTTGCAAATCTTCCGACAGCATATGGTAGAGTAAATGGTAAGGATGGTATTGTAATGAGGGATACAGGTTATACCGGTGTAGTAGTTAAGCGTAGTTTAGTTACGGATGACCAGTTGGTAGGTAAACAGTCACCGTGTATGATGTTAAATAAGTCGGTAGAGTACGTGCCAATAGCGAGAATAGATGTAGATACACCTTTCTTTAAAGGGACTACAGAGGCACTATGTATGGACGACCCGATGTACGATTTAACGATAGAGAATATAGAGGGTTCAATATTTTCGGTAGTGTCTGATTTTAGGAGTAGCATAAGTAATGCAGTAGAGACTAGAGCGCAGGTTCAGAAGCAAGCTCAGGCTTATAGAAAATTAAAGGTTCCTGGAGCCGTAGCTTATACTTCTGGAGCGGAGTTTATAGAAGCACAAACTGAAGACGAGTCTTTAGATCCTTGTAGAGTGAAGGCCAATGACGATTTAGTTAGGAAGAGTTTATTGTGCAGAGAATTTGAACATAGTGGTGGTAGACAGTTTCACCAATTAGTGGTACCTACCCAGTATAGAACACCAGTGCTTAAGGTAGCGCATGACTCGATTATGGGAGGTCATTTAGGCGTGAAGAAAATGTCAGAGTATTGGCAGAGTTTTATTGGTCAGGCGTTAGTGGAGATGTAACTAGGTATTGTAGCGATGTATGCCAAAGGACAGTACCAAAAGGTCGATTGACCAAAAGTCAGATGCCTATGATAGATAAACCATTTTAACGGGTAGCCGTAGACATAGTCGGACCATGTGTCCAGTGTCGGATAGGAAAAATAAGTATATTTTAGCCATAGTAAACTATGCAACTAGGTATCCGGAGGCAGTAGCCTATGTATATCGTGTATATATGCCGATGCGTATAAATCATTAATTGTAATACAAGATTAAATTGATCAAGTTGTAAATTAGGTGCATTGGTTAACGGTGGTTAACGGTGGTATGATATACCTGTATATATGCCGATGCATAGAAATGGCGTTGTAGAATACGGTCCTCGTACCTGGACAACATGGTCAGGTTCTTATAGGAGCAACAACCCCTGGGGCACGTGGTGGGCCCGTCATCAGACCTCAGTGGAGGAACTTCATCACACAACGTCGTTGGAGTCTGTTCATCGCGTCATCAACCCTTATAGAAGGCTTTTGATGACAACCAACGATCATTGGAGTCGCGCATCATGTTCATAAGCTGGTCTTCCAAGGTTGGCAGTTTACTAGTATTAAGTTAAAGATCTACCGCAGAGATAAAACACATAACATCACATCAGGCTTGCAAGACATCGGCAATGTAAAAAGGTAAAAGCAATTCGGATTTTAACTCGAGACACCTCGCAGGCTACTTCTTCACAACAACAAAAACAACTTCTTACGCCCCGCTGTATAACATTTCGAATTTGATCTATTTATATAACCATCGTTCATGTTAAGGATTATCTTTATAATAATAAAATAGCTTATTTCATTCAGATATGATGTCTTGTCTGCACTCGCTGGATTAATGGACTATTTTTAAAAAAAATAGCAATAAAAAAAAAAGATTCGAGTAAAGTTGTACCAAACGTTTCGAATATAAAGCGCACAATTTCTGCCATGTAAGTATTCTTTCTAATATTATGTTCACATCAATAGTGTCGAATTACTGTCATGTACTATATGGTTGACATTGCTCTTGCCTAAAATACGTATTTGGTTGAAATATTCACTTGATCCCATCGATGTTGGATTTTTTTCAAAGATGGCCGACCAATAGTTCTTAATGAAACTATCTAGTTGCATGTACAACAAGCTTGAAAATAGCTCATCCGAAAAT
>JAWPHD010013404.1:0-68487 GCA_037043455.1 Cyrtodaria siliqua | reverse complement strand
TAATGACAAAGGTTAGTATCGATGGATTTTGTGTTTTTTATAACTGAAACACAGAATTGTTATTTTAGTGACGTTTTACCATGTTCTTTATCATATTGGTATTTTTTAAATAATTACATAGCCTGTTTTAACTAAATGGGAGATAACTCAGATACTTACGTTGGATCACAACTAATTAGTGAAAGAGAAGATCAGCCTATCTCATGCAAATATTTTATAATACTTCACATTATAAACTATCATTCAATTTCTTTAAGCTAAATGTACATAAGGGCTTGCTAACCTTTTACATAAAATGCATGAATACCTGATTTAATATTTCCTTTCTCCAGTAATCTGTTTGCAGAGTAACATGATATTATTATTGTTATATCTATATTTAAAATAATATACCTTGGTACACTGGAAATCATTTGATACAATAAGAAATAAAGGTAGTGAGTTGTATGTTATCGAACATGAAAATACATGTTTTGCATGATATCGGTAAATAATATAAATATGTGAAAATGTATATTATATATGCTTCTGTATAAATATGTTATGGAAGCTCAGAAAAATTAAAAAAAAAAACAGAAAAAACTTGCATACAAATGAACAGCAATTTCTCAGTTAAAAATGTTATGCAGATTACCGAACTCTGTAATATTTCAAAACGACTAGTCAAAACATTTCGAACAAACAATAAATGTACTCCTTGCTCTAACTGGAGATAGAATAATACATCTAAGACACATTCAATAAGATTCTCTATTTTAATTCAGAAATTAAACTTCAAGTTCGCGGTAACTGTTATAGTGACCGTAGATCTATGGTTGAATGGTCAAGTAGCACTTTTCGTGCACATATTTACGGTTGAAGGAGTATGGTCGATGGAACGTGAAAAGCATTGAAGTCTTCGCCGCAAAACATACAATGGTTAATACACAACTTCTAAGCAGGTCATGTCATCACATCACATCATTTCCAGCAGGTCATGTCATCACTGGTAATTTTGATATTGTTGATAAACTTATTCGGCATTTGTTTTCGAAAGGTCCTAAATATAGTTTACCTTCAACTAATTTTAATGCCTGTCGTGCCCAGATCGCCAACTCCATGGAAGAGTTTAGTATAAAATGGTGTCGTGGAGAACATAGCGGACCCAAACTCGTTTTCTACTTGGAAACAGTCAATTCTCTAAAATTATAGATACACGTATTAACTTTTATAATGCTAGACCACCTCTTTACTTCCTCCGAGACCTAGGTTTTCCTTTCGTAATTAAAAATCGTGAATTCAGGAATTTCATAGTAAATTTGTTTTAGTTCCTGCAGATAAAGCAGCTAATAATATAATTATTGTTTGACGGCTACATTATGTCAATGTTTATCTCTGACTGAACTCGGCAGCACCAATTCGTATACTCCAGTAAAATTACTGAGGATGATGTTGTTTCTGCACAATATCACTCGGTGCCACTACTTTCAAGGCTGGTGTAGACAATAAGCAAAAGAAACTGCCTACTATGTACTACTGGATTCCCAAATTACATAAAAATCCGTATAAGGCCCGCTTTATGTCGACTGTCTAGTGCCTGCACCAGAAAGCAAATATCTCCAAACTTTTTAACTTCTTGTCTTACTGCCGTTAAAGATCACGTTAAACTATATTGTGATAAAACTTATGAAAACTCTGGGATTAATTTATTTTGGTCTATAAAAAATTCAGGAGGTGTCCTTGATAAAATATTCAATAAAACGTCAAGTTTCAACAATAAGCACTGTTTACTTCCTCTACACTATCTACAACCTACCTCATTCAAAACACATTCGCTAGGGAAAATACTACCAATTTGGCCTGTAATAATACTAAAGCAGTTTAGATAATTACACTATGTGGACTTGCCATGAAGTTTGTGAAGCACTCATTTTCCTATTAGATACTATTTTCGTCAGGTTTGGAACCACCGTTTATAGACAAATTGTTGGTATCCCCTATGGGTACGAACTTTGCACCACCTTGTCGCAGATGTTTTTTTATATTGCTATGAAAGAGATTTCATGTTGGGTCTTTCACCAGATACCCAGGCGGATGTTATTGACGCCTTTAATGACACCTCTTGGTATCTGGATGACATATTGAAACATTGACAACCCTTCTCTGTCCAAGTATGGTTAATAATATTTATCCTAGCGAACTTCAACTTAACAAGGCTAATATTTATCATAATAACGCTTCTTTTCTTGATTTAGATCTCTCTATTGACAAAATGGTGATGCATTTTAATTGTAACTTTCTTAATTATACCTACTTAGATGGGGATGTTCCCCGAGCAACTTCTTATGGGGTCTATGTGCCTGAAATTATTCGTTTGTCAAGGGCTTGTTCTCGAGTTGAGGAACTTTAATATTCGTAATCTGTGTATAACTAAAAAGCTACTCCATCAGGTTACCATTATCATAAACTTCGTAAAAACCTTTGCAAAATGTTATTATCGTAACCCTTATCTTCTTGTCCAAATATAAAAGCAATTTAAGGACTCTTCTGCGACAAGGACTATCACAACCTGAATTCTATGGTGAAGTGATTTACAAACTTCGTAAGATTCTTGGTCATGATCACTTTCATACTATCTTTGTTAAACTTGTTAAAAGGTTTATCAAAATAGGTTATGACCCTATCATTTTGCAACGTACTGCGCATGCTTGGTGGTGGCCGCTTTTACAGTTCGCCACTACGATTTCCTCTTTAATTGTACGATGACCGGACAGGCTGTGACCCTATGATGACGCTACCTAAAGCCCTTAGACGATGGCGTTTGATGTTTTGTCCGCGGTCTTGGCTCTTGTCGTGCCCTCAATAGGTTTATTTTCTTGTTGCTCTGGCTTCTGCCAAGTCATCGAGTACCTTCATTGTGCGCTTTCTAGCTTTTTTTTTTTGTATTTATATAAACACGAGCATCTAGGTGTTTTACCTCATATTGCCTTTTTAACGCTGCCTTGTTGGTTAGAGAATATTTCATGGCGCGGATTTCTTTAGTTACACTGTCCCGTTTAATTGGGATGACAGTAGGAGTAAGTGTGAAGTTTGGTGCACCCTAGAACCTGGTTTAAACCCCAGTGGTCTTTTTGGCCACTGACCGTTCCAAGGCGGAAGCCCTATTGTCAACCCTTTTGTGTTTGTGATGTCGTTTGCATTTGTTATTAGTTTTTGCCTTCTCGTTTGTCTGTTTGCGTGTTTGTTTTTGTGTTATGTGGTTGATTGTCGTCATTGAATGCTACTTTCCTGTCCGATTTTTATATCTTTCCTTTTTTCGACTTCAGCAATAACATATATTGTAGCATGGTCAGTGACATTTCCTTCGATGAATGTAATCATTATATCGTTTAATTTAGGGTAACTAAAGGGGCGTGACTATACCGTACTACAACTACAAGTTAGAAAAATTTAAGGTACGGACGTCAATCTGAAGTCACAGTGTTACTAAGTACACCATGCTAAAAAAAAATAGAGTCTGTCTCAGCTCGTTGGTTATTTAAACACCTCGATGGGCTACGCCAGACTCTATCTATTACATAACAAACAAGTAAAATGAAGGCCAACTTAACTGACTTCAGACCAGACTTATAATGAATTCATCATTAATATAGCTGACATGGATACACATGCCATTTTTAAATTAAAATCTGAAGAATAAAGGACAGCTTCTATTCCGAATCGATATGAACATTTTTGCTATAATTATAACACCATTTTGTAAAATTCAATAATAATCCGTGGAAAAAATGCGAGACAATTTAAACACCCACATGTTTCAGGAAAGACGACGGAGGCATGGACATTCAGACGGACGAACAAGCTATATGCGCTCACCATTTGGTGGTGTGGTGAGTGTGTCGGGTGCGGGACATACACATTCAAAGCTCTTTCTCAGTTTCAAAAGCTTATTATTTTTAGTCTCACTAAATGTATCTCAAATCTCACTGGCATCTTAAAGGAAATAGCATCAATATTTGATATTTGTGTCAGCCTCTGGAGTATTCTAATAGATATTTGACGACACTATATGGCCGAAGTAATTCCAGTACCAGATCGTCCGAGAGAATACACATACGCAGTGAATGGTCTCATTTCTGTAATTCAATTCTGTAGATGAATCTCATTGAAAACAGATTGTAAAGCAATTTAAAAGAGTTGAATATAATACTGGTAATGAAACCAAATGGTATCTTGCAAAATATAGCTTTACCATATATTTTGATTTATTTCGGTAGAACTCGTTAGGTGTGATAACTAGATATATTGTGCGGAAACCAAATGTTGACTTTGTTTCGGTCACCTCCGCCAATAAAGGAATGCGAATCTAGGTAAAGTTTTTGTTTACCCGGCAAGGGACAATTAGCTTAATTTTAATTACTTTCATGAGATATTTATTACAAATGTCTTTGTCTCATACAGAGCTTTCACAATATATCATGCAAAAACGTAATGTGAAGCTTCAACTTTTGCATTTTAACAAATAGAATCACACATCATATATATTGTCAAAGCCATTCTAGTATCCGTTTAGCAACAGTGATGTTTTCAGTTGATGAATAAAGACACTGCATGCAATGCGAAGTCAAGGGCATGCGATATCACTGTATGAAGAACCAATCTAAATATCAGACCCCTGGAGGCCACATGCGTGCTTAGTAAGATGTCAAGAAGCCGTAATTTAATTTTGCTCGGGGAAAAGGAGATAAAAACACGCATTTACTGAAATCAATTCGAGCCCGTTAAACGCAATTATAGAACAGAAATCAATTAATTATTTCAACCATATCTATCATACCAAAGATGCATCAGACTTAAAAGTAGATATAAAAATTAAACAGGAGATGTAGCATTCAACGACCACAATCTACCAAAAGCACGCATAGAAACCAACAACAAGTCCACTGGTAATCGCGTGATAACCACACTGCTACATGTACAATATAATCTAAAGATTATGAAGATAAGCCACGATGCATATAAAGAGAACACAAGAGAAGTAGTGGGTTTGAATATCTAGACGTCTGGATATGACCTTCTGGTATAAAATTGTTTTGATGCTCTTGGATGATTCGCACAATAAACACTACAAACATAAACTTCACGAAATTCAAAGTCTCAACTACATCAACCTGAAAAACACGAACATATGTTTGCTGACAACATCTACCAATCTCTAGTTTTTTAAAAGAGTTGTAACTCACAAGCAATTTATCTTGTCCATAGGTTAAAACCAGGGTAATGTAATTTGTGGAACTGCTCTATTGTAGTAAGAGCCGCGTTTACCCAGTGAATTTATCTCTGAATCTAGAGATCACGGGATCGATCCTCGTTGGCGCCCATGGGTTTTTCAGTGTGTCCTATGTTTTAGAAGGTATTCCCTAAATTGCATATAATTATAGTTTTGACTAAAATATTACGCTATAAAATCTAGAAATTATAAACACGACAGTTTTTGGCCTCGGTTTAAACTAGTCATCTATTGCAGAAAATTATCAAAAACTCCAAATGGTTTGCACTTAAGGAGCCGGTGAAGTATATTTGAGATTAATTTAGATCAGAGCGAGCAATGGAAGAATTTATTTTACTTCTTTACTAATTTGAGAAAATGGCCTGATATGTTAATAACATTTTGATTGGAATCTAACTACTGGTTTAAAAATGTAAAAATGTAATATTTTATTATGTTTAGTGAGTAATTATCAAAAGGACGATATTTCCCTAATGCATGTTTCCACCGCCATATGCATGCCATCTTCGGGATGGTTAAAGTTTTGTAGTATTGATTTTATTAATATTAAGTTCTGCTCAACCCGGGGCTAGAGGGCGTGAGCGGTAGCTAGCATATTTCACTACCGCTCATAAACAGTCTCAATAAAACCGAGACTGCAATATTTCGTATGTGTCATTTTCGGCCGTTTCCAAAGGTCCATTATCATACTCTTTTTTTAGGAATTGCGCCTTGTTACAGTAAAATGCTTGATCTTTGTTGGTTACTCGGGAACCACCTACGGCTACTGTTTTCAGAACACATTTATGATCGTGCACTGACTAGTGAAGTATTTTCTCAGAAAATACACTGCGGTATAGACTTCCTTGATAAAGACAGACAGACAGACAGACAGATACAATTCCTATAGCTATATGGACGGAATTGGATTTTCATATTACGCTAGTCTTACAGGCTGTTTCTGTTAAATCACCATTGCAAAAACTGTGACGGTTGTTATTTCAGACTAGTATATGTTTACATTCCTACCGGCAAAAACAGAATTATGCAGTAAGTAACTCTCTATTATGCCACATACTCCACCCAGGGAATAATGAACCATCATTTTCAAATTTGAAATGCAGTAAAGAGAATTAAATTAACTCCAATTTAATAGCATATCTGCATTCCAATGACGTCTTTATAGAATTAATTCTCTTCTGAGGAGTCATTATGTAAAGTAACAGTCACAAAATGATTTTAGGAATATCGACGTTGTTACATTTTTTTTGTCTTTTAACATAATACTCTTCCGCTCATATACATCTTAAGGCGATATTTGGTTTTCCTTTATCATAAACACGTTTTATAAAACTACACTCAGAGGGTACTGGTGCTAAATAGGAAAACAAAGTTATATCCGTTTATCTATCAAGTGTTCAGTTCAAAAATGAAACAAATGGTGCAATAAAAACCACAACCCCTAAAACGTGTGGTTACCAACAAACTTCATGTTATTACGACTCAATATCTTGCAGGTCAACGCTTGTTAGACTATACATACACACTGCCAATGGAAATTCAATTTCAACTTTAATTGCGACATAATGCTTGTTAAGAAAGCGGGTAAAATTAACAATTACAAGGTACATTTTCTTAAATCAAATATTGAACTTTAATGTCTGATTTATTTAATCAATGCTTATTTTATTTATACTTCAGTTATCAAAAAAAAATATCACTGTCCTATCAAGTCAAATTTACAGTATTTTGTTTGAATTGGGGTTACGTCGTTCACACACATCTATGCAATAATAAAGCAAGTATCTGGATGATATATTGAACAATACTTTCTTTTCTAATACTATCTATCCTAAAGAACACATCAGCGTTTACATTTCTGATACTGTTGCTTCTTTTCTTGACTTAATCTCTCCAATGAAATGGTGAAATATTTTTGTATATCCAAGCTACTTCTCAACTGATTCGTTTTCCTAGAGATTGTAGTCGCGTTGACGACTTTAATATTTGTAATAGTTGTATAACTAAGAAACTACTTCATAAGGGCTAAAGTTACCATAAACTTCCAAAAACCTTTCAATATTTCACTTTCATACAATCTTTGTTAAACTTGTTAAACGGTTTATCAAAAGAGGTTATGATCCTATCATTTTGCAAAGCACTGCATGTTAAGTATCTGACCCATTAACTATGTATTCCTCTTTGATGTGCGATGACCGGACAGATTGTGGATCATATGATGACGTCTATCTAAATCCCTAATGGACGCAACGTTTGACGTTTTTTTTGTCGTACCATTAACAGTTTGTTCTCTTGTTGTTCTGACTTCGGCCAAGTCATTTGTGGCTTTCTAGGCTTTTTGATATTCATATATACATTATCAGTTATGTGTTATACTTATTTCGTCTATTAATGATGCATTGTTTGTTAAAGAATATAACCTGGCGGAACATCTTTATTTACACTGTCTCGCTTTATTGGGATGACAATAGGGTAAGAGTGATGTGTGCTGCACCTGGTTTAAACACCTAGAGGCCATTTTTTACCACTGACCGTTCCAAGGTGGTAGCCCTATTGTCAACCATTTCATGTTCGTGATGTCATATCTTGGCTTTTATTAATTTTTGTTATTATTGCTTGCTTCTGTGTAAGTTTTGTAGTTTGACTGTGGTCCTAAAAATGCTACATTTCCTGTTCGACTGTTATATCTATTTTTACGACTGACAATACCCTTATATTTAATATATCATTCGCCATACGAAGCTTGACCAGAACCTAAAAAGTAGTCCTGTTTACAATTGTAATTGACAGTACTGTTCTTGAGATACCGTGAATAGTATTAATTAATATGTTTTTGTGTTTATTGTAGATTTCCAGACAGTTGCTTAAAAAACTACAATTTTGTTTGTATATGGTCAACTCTTTTATATTTAAGGCGTCGCAAACTTTGCGTTTTTGTTTTCGTGTATTTGTTGTTTGCTTTGAATGCCTTTTTTTGGTTGAATGTGTTCTGTGAATGCTATGTTTCTTGTTCGGCTTTCGGTATAACTTTGTAAAGTCCTGTTCCACTTTTATACTTATTTTTATTTGTATTGACAGTTTCAAGAAACAGAGTAGCAGGGTATAAAATAAGTAAATAGCAGATTAATGGTGGTCCAAGACCTGTAAATGCGTGTAAATTATCAACAGATGTTATGTTTTTAATGACAAACATTTTTTTCAATTAAGAAACTGACGTACTTCTCAATTGATTCAAATGGCAAATCATCTAATTATCTATAGTATTAATTGGTATAATGTTCAAGGACTATCACAACCTGACTTCTATGGTGATGTGATTTATAAACTTCGTAAGATTCTCGGTCATGATCACTTTCATACTATCTTTGTTAAACTTGTTAACAAGTTTATCAAAATAGGTTATGACCCTATCATTTTGCAACGTACTGCATGCTTTGTGGTGGACCCTTTTACAGCTCGCCACTGTGCTTTCCTCTTTAATTGTACGATGACCGGACAGGCTGTGCACCCTATGATGACGCCTACCTAAAGCCCATTAGGACGGTGGCGTTTGATGTTTGTCTATGATCTTTCATGTCGTGCCCTTAATGGTTTATTCTCTTACTGCTCTGGCTTCTGCCAAGTCATTGAGTACCTTCATTGTGGCTTTCTAGGCTATTGTTTTTTGTATTGTATTTACACGAGCATATTTGTGTTTTACTTATATTGCCTATTGATGCTGCCTTGTTGGTTAGAGATTAGATCATGACGGGGATTTCTTTATTTACACTGTCTTGTTTTAATGGGATGACAGTAGGGTAAGTGTGAGGTATGGTGCACCCTAGAACCGGTTTAAACCCCCAGTGGCCTACTTTGCCACTGACCGTTCCAAGACGGTAGCCCTATTGTCAACCCTTTTGTGTTTGTGATGTCGTTTGCATTTATTATTGCTTTTGCCTTCTTGTTTGTCTGTTTGCGTGTTTGTTTCTGTGTTTTGTGGTTGACTGTCCTCCTTGAATGCTACTTTCCCAGTCCGATCTTTTTATATTTCTTCCTTGAAATAACCAAACATATTTCAAGAACTAATTTGATAAATCGGATCCTTTCTAAAAAATGTCTACATAAACCAAATAAACCATGCCAGAATGCTAGTCATATGTTGTCTCATATCAAACATGGCGATTAATACTGCGGAGATGCAGTGTAATTTGGTGCACCCTAGAAACTGGATTAAACCGCAGCGTCCTTTTTGACATTGACCGTTCCAAGGCGGTAGCCCTATTGTCAACCCTTTTGTGTTTGTGATGTCTTATTTGGCCTTTTATTTATCTTTAAAATTGTTCCTTTATTTCTGTGTCTGTTCGTGGTTGACTGTCGTCCTTGAATGCTACTTTTCCTATTCGATTTTTATATCTATATTTCCCACTAACGGTAGATATAATTGGCAAACAGGAAATGTATCATTCACATAACACAGTCAACGAAACAACCCGCCATGAACTTATTAACACAATCAACGAAACACCTCGCAAGAACTTATTAACACAGTCAACCAAACACCCTGCCAAGAACTTATTAACAGAACAGAACAGAACAGAACATACTTTTATTGACTTGTACGTTAAGTACATCATCATAACATACACTCAAGTGATATGAAAACGCAACACGGGAATATCCGCTATATATTGTATATACTGCACACTTAATTGCACATAATATTCCAGAGAAATCCCAAGATGTTTTTTAAAAAGAAAGTTGCAGTTAACTAGAGAAAGGACACAACTGTGATGTTGTAGACGTTTTAATCACACTACACTTTGTAACAAGAACTTCATAAATGTTGAAGTAGCTCTTTGAAAAATTGAGCTAGTTCAGTACTGTATTTAACGTAAATAGTTTGCAAAATGTTGCATCCTAAGTTTGCTCACATGATTGAGCCAAACGCGTACTCTGTGAATAATGAAACATTGAAGGAATACTATTTGCTGTATTATTTGTTGTTTTAGTATTTTTTCCAAAAGGAAAGGTCTTACGTAGCCATGTACCATTCGATTAAAAGCAGCATATTGTACATACAATATACAGCGGAAATTCCCGTGTTTGGTTTTCATATCACTTGAGTGTATATACAACAATTACAAAATACATATTTAAATCACGTGTAACATACAAAGTATATTTTTTATATACAGACATATATCAGCTCTAAAGAGGATGATCTATAAACTGTTCACATATGCGTTATAGATATTCTATGTGACATCGCACATTTGAGATATGAAGCCAATTTAAAAAGAAACACCCCGCCAAGAACTTATTAACAAAGTGTGTGCCAAACACCCTACCGAGAACTTATTAACACAGTCAACCAAACACCCTGCCAAGAACTTATTAACAGAACAGAACAGAACAGAACATACTTTTATTGACTTGTACGTTAAGTACATCATCATAACATACACTCAAGTGATATGAAAACGCAACACGGGAATTTCCGCTATATATTGTATATACTGCACACTTAATTGCACATAATATTCCAAAGAAATCCCAAGATGTTTTTTAAAAAGAAAGTTGCAGTTAACTAGAGAAAGGACACAACTGTGATGTTGTAGACGTTTTAATCACACTACACTTTGTAACAAGAACTTCATAAATGTTGAAGTAGCTCTTTGAAAAATTGAGCTAGTTCAGTACTGTATTTAACGTAAGTAGTTTGCAAAATGTTGCATCCTAAGTTTGCTCACATGATTGAGCCAAACGCGTACTCTGTGAATAATGAAACATTGAAGGAATACTATTTGCTGTATTATTTGTTGTTTTAGTATTTTTTCCAAAAGGAAAGGTCTTACGTCGCCATGTACCATTCGATTAAAAGCAGCATATTGTACATACAATATACAGCGGAAATTCCCGTGTTGGGTTTTCATATCACTTGAGTGTATATACAACAATTAAAAAATACATATTTAAATCACGTGTAACATACAAAGTATATGATTTATATACAGACATATATCAGCTCTAAAGAGGATGATCTATAAAGTGTTCACATATGCGTTATAGATATGCTATGTGACATCGCACATTTGAGATATGAAGCCAATTTAAAAAGAAACACCCCGCCAAGAACTTATTAACAAAGTGTGTGCCAAACACCCTACCAAGAACTTATTAACACAGTCAACCAAACACCCTGCCAAGAACTTAATAACACAGTCAACCAAACACCCCGCCAAGAACTTATTAACACAGTCAACCAAACACCCCGCCAAGAACTTATTAACACAGTCAACCAAACACCCCGCCCAAGAACTTATTAACACTGTCAAAGAAACACCCCGCCAAGAACTTATTAACACAGTCAACCAAACACCCCGCCAAGAACTTATTAACACAGTCAACCAAAGACCCTGCCAAGAACTTATTAACACAGTCAACCAAACACCCTACCAAGAACTTATTAACACTGTCAACCAAACACCCCGCCAAGAACTTATCAACACAGTCAACCAAACACCCTGCCAAGAACTTATTAACACAGTCAACCAAACACCATGCCAAGAACTTAATAACACAGTCAACCAAACACCCCGCCAAGAACTTATTAACACAGTCAACCAAACACCCCGCCCAAGAACTTATTAACACTGTCAAAGAAACACCCCGCCAATAACTTATTAACACAGTGTGTGCCAAACACCCTACCAAGAACTTATAAACACAGTCAACCAAACACCCTATCAAGAACTTATTAACACAGTCAACCAAACACCCCGCCAAGAACTTATTAACACAGTCAACCAAACACCCCGCCAAGAACTTATTAACACAGTCAACCAAACACCCCGCCAAGAACTTATTAACACAGTCAACCAAACACCCCGCCAAGAACTTATTAACACAGTCAACCAAACACCCCGCCAAGAACTTATTTACACAGTCAACCAAACACCCCACCAAGAACTTATTAACACAGTAAACCAAACACCCTACCAAGAACTTATTAACACAGTCAACCAAACACCCTACCAAGAACTTATTAACACAGTCAACCAAACACCCCGCCAAGAACTTATTAACACAATCAACCAAACACCCCGCCAAGAACTTATTAAAACAGTCAACCAAACACCCCGCCAAGAACTTATTAACACAGTAAACCAAACACCCTACCAAGAACTTATTAAAATAGTCAACCAAACACCCTAACAAGAACTTATTAACACAGTCAACCAAACACCCCGCCAAGAACTTATTAACAGTAAACCAAACACCCTACCAAGAATGTATTGAAGCATGTATTTAATCCACCACTGCAAACGCAAGAAATATATTCTTTCACTCTTCCATCTCTGTTCTAATTCAGTTTTTATTGACTCAGTGTCTGTGATTTATTGCTGAATAGTCCCATTCTTTAGATTTTTACGAGTGTCAAGTCTTAGTTTGTTCCTTGTTAAGTATCAGTATGTCGTGAGAAAAGAACGAGATCCTTCAATGAAGGACGGCAGCGAAAACGCCAAACCTTCTGGTTCTAATAAAGATTAGTTTGGAATCCGGAGTTTAATAAATTGTCTAACTTATGTGAGATTAATATCATTCACCAACTATCACCTCGGTTATTACTATGTTACAAAATGCAGTATGTTATGTTATAAGCACATTTAGAAAACACATTTAAACCATGTATACATTTAAAGTAATAGTATTCAAATTTCAATCGTGACATTTTTCTGGGATTAAGAAAACATTTAAAATGGTTTGTCAAATCGTTAATTGATATAAGAAATATATAAATTAAAAATAAGTATGATACTCATTAAGTAAGTAAATAAATACTGAAAATGTGATCCATTGGAACCAACAAATACAGACAAGAGAGTTGTGTGCTCATATGTTATCTCATATCAAACATGACGATTAATACTGCGGAGATGCATGTGGTTTGCTTGTTTATTTGGTACATGTGTCTTTTTCTAGGAAAAGAAATCATTTCATTCACGAAAAAATATCAAGCACACATCTGTAATTTAACGTGTTTTCCAAATGTTTTTTTTATCGGCTGAACATGTAAATTTGGCTTAATATGTTGATAGACGTAGAACATGCCTTACAAGTCTTATGTGAGATTAAATATTAAATGTGTGTGTGATTCTATTTAACAAATAGAATCACACATCATATATATTGTCAAAGCCATTCTAATATCCGTTTAGCAACAGTGATGTTTTCAGTTGATGAATAAAGACACTGCATGCGATGCGAAGTCAAGGGCATGCGATATCACTGTATGAAGAACCAATCTAAATACCAGACCCCTGGGAGGACACATGCGTGCGTAGTAAGATGTCAAGCAGCCGTAATTTAATTGTGTCGAGGAAAAGGAGATAAAACACGCAATTTACTGAAATCAATTAAGAGTCCGCTAAACGCAATTATAGAATAGAAATCAATTAATTAGTGCAACATATCTATCATACCAAAGACGCATCAGACTTAAAAGTAGATATAAAAATTGAACAGGAGTTGTAGCATTCTACGACCACAATCTACCAAAAGCACGCATAGAAACCAACAACAATTACAAGTCCGCTGGTAATCGGGTGATAACCACACTGCTACATGTACAATCACGATATAATCTAAAGAGTTTGAAGATAAGCCACGATGCATGTAAAGAGAAAACAAGAGAAGTAGTGGGTTTGAATATCTAGACGTCTGGATATGACCTTCTGGTATAAAATGGTTTTGATGCTCTTGGATGATTGACAATAATCACTACAAACATACAATTCACGCAATTAAACACCTCAACTGCATCAACCTGAAAAACACGAACATATGTTTGCTGACCATATCTACCAATGTCTAGTTTTTTTTAAAAGAGTTCTAACTCGCAAGCAATTGATCTTGTCCATATGTTAGAACCAGAGTAATGCAATTTGCGGAACTGCTCTATTGTAGTATGAGCCACGTTTACCCAGTGAATCTGGAGATCACGGGATCGATCCTCGTTGGCGCCCATGGGTTTCTTCGATGTGTCCTATGTTTTAGACTGTGTTCCCTAAATTGCATATAATTTTAGTTTTGACTAAAATATTACGCTATAAAATCTAGAAATTATAAACACGACTGTTTTTGGCCTCGGTTTAACATAGTCATCTATTGCAGAAAATTATCAAAAACTCCAAATGATTTGCACTTAAGGAGCCGGTGAAGTATATTTGTGATTAATTTAGATCAGAGCGAGCAATGGAAGAATTTATTTTACTTCTTTACTAATTTGAGGAAATGGCCTGATATGTTAATAACATTTTGATTGGAATCTAACTGCTGGTTTAAAACTGTAAAAATGTACTATTTTATTAAACAGCTTTGTTTGTTTAGTGAGTAATTACCAAAAGGACGATACTTCCCAAATACATGTTTTAGGAATTGCGCCTTATTACAGTAAAATGCTTGATCTTTGTTGGTTACTCGGGAACCACCTACGGCTACTGTTTCCAGAACACAACTGACTATGGAAGTATTTTCTCAGAAAATACACTGCGGTATAGACTTCCTTGACAAAGACAGACAGACAGACAGACAGATACAATTCCTATAGAAATATGTACGGAATTGGAATTTCATATTACGCTAGTCTTACATGCTGTTTCTGTTAAATCACCATTGCAAAAACTATGACGGTTGTTATTTCAGACTAGTATATGTTTACATTCCTGCCGGCAAAAACAGAATTATGCAGTAAGTAATTCTCTATTATGCCACATACTCTACCCAGGGAATAATGAATCATCATTTTCAAATTTTAAATGCAGGAAAAAGAATTAAATTAACTTCAATTTAATAGCATATCTACATTCCAATGACGTCTTCATAGAATTAATTCTCTTCTGAGGTGTCATTATGTAAAGATACAGTCACACAATGATTTTAGTAGTATCGATGTAGTTACATTTTTTTGTCTTGTAACTAAATATTCTTCCGCTGAAATAAGTCTTAAGGCTTTATTTGGTTTTCCGTTATCATAAACACGATTTATAAAACTACAATCAGAAAGTACTGTTTCTAAATTGGAAAAAAGTTATATCCGTTTATGTATCAAGTGTTCAGTTCAAAAATGAAACAAATGGTCCTATAAAAATCACAACCCCCAAAACGTCTGGTTACCAACAAAGTTCATGTTATCACGACTCAATAACACTGCTTCACTCTCTTGCAGGTCAACGCTTGTTAGACTATACGTACACATTGCCAATGGAAATTCAATTTCAACTTTAATTGCGACATAATGCTTGTCAAGAAAGCGGGTAAAATAAACAATTACAAGGTACATTTTCATTTATCAGTTATGTGTTATCATTATCAGTTATGTGTTATATCAAATATTGAACTGTTATGTCTGATTTAGTTATTCAATCAATCCTTATTTTATTTAAACTTCAGTTATCCGAAAAACACTTTTCACTGTCCTATCCTATGAACTGGGGTTGCGTCGTTCACACACATCTATGCAATAATAAAGCAAGTATCTGGATGACATATTGAACAATACTTTTTTTTCTACTATGATTTACATCTCCCTCATGAAAATGGTGAAACATATTTGTATATCCAAGCTACTTCTCAACTGATTCGTTTTGCTAGATATTGTTATCGCGTTAACGACTTTAAAATTTGTAATATTTGTATAACTAAGAAACTACTTCATCGGGGCTAAAGTTATCATCAACTTCCAAAAACCTTTAAAAGTTTCAAGTTCATACAATCTTTGTTAAACTTGTTAAACGGTTTATCACCCTATCAGTTGGCAAAGCACTGCATGTTTAGTAGCTGACCCATTTACAGTTCGCTACTATGCATTCCTCTTTGATTGTGCGATGACCGGAGAGATTGTGGATCATAGGATGTCGTCTACCTAAATCCCTAATGGACGTAGCGTTTGACGTTTTTCTTGTCGTACCCTTAACAGTTTGTTCTCTTGTTGTTCGACTTCGGCCAAGTCATTTGTGGCTTTCTAGGCTTTTTGATATTAATATATACATTATCAGTTATGTGTTATCATTATCAGTTATGTGTTATACTGATTTCGTCTATTAATGACGCATTGTTTGTTACAGAATATAACCTGGCAGAACATCTTTATTTACACTGTCCCGCTTTATTGGGATGACAATAGGGTAAGAGTGAGGTATGAGGCCCTTTTTTACCACTGACCGTGGTAGCCCCATTGTCAACCATTTGATTTTCGTGATGTCCTATCTTGGCTTTTATTAATTTGTGTAATTATTGCTTGCTTCTGTGTATGTTTCGTAGGTTGACTGTGGTCCTAACAATGCAACATTTCCTGTTCGACTGTAATATCTACTTTTACGACTGACAATACCCTTATATTTAATATATCATTCGCCATACGAAGCTTGATCAGGACCTAAAAGTAGTCCTGTTTACAATTGCAATTGAGATACCAAAGTATTAATTAATATGTTTTTTTTGTTGAGTGTAGATTTCCAGACAGTTGCTTCAAAAACTATAATATTGTTTGTATATGGTACCGAATTGTTAACCATACTGTCAACTCTTATATTTAAGGCGTCGCAAACTTTGCTTCCTGATTTCGTGTATTTGTTATATTTGCTTTGAATGCGTATTTTTGGTTGTGTTCTGTGAATGCTATGTTTCTTGTTCGGCTTTTGGTATAAACTTGTAATGTCCTGTTCGACTTTTATACTTTTTTTTATTGTATTGACAGTTTCAAGAAAGACAGAGTAGCAGGGTATAAAATAAGTGTATAGCAGATTAATGATGGACCAAGTCCAAGTAAATACGTGTAAATTGTCAACAGAGAGTGTACTAGCTGAAGTTTTATTTTCTATGGCAAACGTTTTTTCAAATAAGAAACTGACGTACTTCTCAATTGATTCAAATGGCAAATCATCTAATTATCTAAAGTGTTAATTGGTAGAATGTATAATTTGAAATAATCAAACATATTCCAAGAATTCATTTGATAAAACGGAACCTTTTCTAAAAAATGTCAACATAAACCAAATAAACCATGCTAGAATCTAGCCCTCAGCGTAATTCGGTGCACCCTAGAACCTGGTTTAAACTTTTTGCCAATGACTGTTCCAAGGGGTAGCCCTATTGTCAACCCTTCTGTGTTTGTGATGTCTTTTTTGTGCCTTTTGTTCTTCTTTACAATTGTTCCTAGTTTCTGTGTCTGTTTGTGGTTGACTGTCATCCTTGAATGCTAATTTTCCTGTTCGATTTTTATATCTATATTTCCACTAACGGTAGGTATAAATAGCAAACAGGAAATGTATCATTCGCAGAACACAGTCAACCAAACACCCAGCCCAGCACTTATTAACACAGTCAACCAAACACCCTACCAATAACGTATTTAAGAATTGTTTTAATCCGCCGCTGGAAACGCAAGGAATCAACAAACACAAACAAGAGAGTGTTGTGCTCATATGTTGTCTCATATCAAATATGACGATTAATACTTTGGAGATGCATGTTTATTGCTTGTTTATTTGGTGCATTTGACATTTCCTAGAAAAAGAAAACATTCTATTCAAGAAAAAGCATTTAGCACACATCTGTAATTTAACGTGTTTTCCAAATGTTTTTTTTTATCGGCTGAACATGTTAATTTGGTTTTATATGTTGATTCACGTAGAACATGCCTTACGTGTGTGTGTGTGTGTAATTCTAAGGTTTATAGTCCGTCCGCCAACGAACACGTCAGGGTATACCTGACGCGATGGGCACAATAGAGTCTTATTTAATCTCAAATAAGACTTAGAACATGCCTTACAAGTCTTATTTGAGATTAAATAAGCCGTACCCTTAAGGGTTTGTTCTCTTGCTGGTCTGGCTTCTTCCAAGGCATTGAGTACTTATTTTATGGCTTTCTAGGCTTTTTTATATTATATATTCATGATCAATTCCTGTTGATGGGAAGTAGTTTTGTTTTCACTGTCTTGTCTAAATATTAATTAAATATTGCTCCATGTTTGTAGTACAGTGCGGACCTACGATGCCATTGCATTTGGACGCTGTGGTTTCTAAAGTACCCTATATCTCATTTTACTTATATGTCTATTAATGCTGCCTTGTTTGTTAGAGATTATAACCTGACGGACATATGTTTATTTACACTTTCCCGTTTATTGGGATGACATTAGGATAAAAATGAGATTTGTTGCACCCTAGAACCTGGTTAAAACCACCAGCAGCCTTTTTTGCCACTGACCGTTCCAAGGCGATAGCCCTATTGTCAACGCATTTGTGTTTGTGATGTCTTATCTTGTCTTTTGTTCTTCTTTATATGTGTTCGTTGTTTCTTCGTGTGTTTGTGGTTGACTGTAGTCCTTGAATGAATTGTTGTCGTTATCCTTGGACCAAGAGCTATGCATGACGCGATGGCAAATACGGCTTTTGAAAGAGACTAATTTGCCACCATTACTCCAGAAAATACTTTAAATTATGTCAGATCAGATGTCATCCACCTGGTCCTAATGTCTGCACGTGTTTGCTCTCAATTGTGGAGAATGAATTGCCATAATTATGGTATAATTGTTTGTTATATTATTATAATATTTTTGTTTTCATATGTTTTTATTTAAGACAGAAACAATGATACACAAAGTGTATGTTTTCCGATATAATGATATGATTTTTGAATATACGATATGACATAGGCCTAGCTAGTCATATCAAGCAGGATTTCGTTGCTGGGCGATAAAGCGTTATCACACGCGTGCAATATAGGGTGAAAACATGTCATATCACGGAAATAACCGAATGTTCATCTCGATCCTTTTACCGGAGTGATACGGAAATAACCGATCAGTTACGATTGTATACGATGTGTCACGGGTATCGTTTGTCGTCTGCGTTTCATTAAGTTCTTCCATCCTGTTTTCGTGGCACATTATTGGCTATAGAATCATTATCCATGGATGAAATAACCACTTCTGACAATTCACCTTGATTAGAAAATTTCAAATTCAATGGAATTCATTTTCAATAATGTTTTGGACAAGAATAAATGTTGTGTACAACTTACGCGACAAACATGAGCACATAATAATGGAATAGATCTATTGATAAAAACTTTTATTTCTCCCTGGAAAACAGCGTAGTGAGTGAGCTGACGTTGATCATTTCGACAAAGCTGAAGTATAAAAAATTATGATAAATAGAATAAAAAATGTGTATTTTCATATCACACCCTATATCAGGCCCTCGACCCATATCATCCCTCGAGCAAAAGCTCTCGGGCTGATATGGCATCTCAGGCCTGATATAGGGTGTGATACGAAAATACACATTTATTATTCTCTATGTTCCATTATTACCCAGGCAGATATGACACATGAGATCGAACACGTCCAAGCTGGTATACACAAAGACAGCAACAACCAAATATCTGGTAACAGGTTAAATTGAAGCTAAAATCAAATCAAGCAATGTGTCGGGATACCTAACAAAACCGTTTGGTGATATTCATAGATAGTCAAAGAGATACGGACATTGCATGAATAAAATGCGAATTATTTCACAGTAAACCATCCTGTAAAATTTCGTAACAATCTGTAGACAACTTTAGGAGGAGTTATATATGTATATCCATTTGAAGTTAAAATTTGAATAAAAACTGAACATAAATATGGTAACACACACTCATTTGTTTATTCCAAACAAACATGATATCTTGTTACAATAGTAATCTCCATTACGTGTTCCGAGTATTATCTTTCATACCCCATCAAACCCCTTCTCCAAGAAGAGAAAATTTGGTTGGCTGGAGTATGAAATAAAACCTTAATTTTGGCTTATAAAGTTATATAATATTGTAAAATTAAAACATTTAATAGGTAATTGTGAACAGATTATCGCGTGTTTTCTTAGTAAAAATGTTTTTAAATATGTATATTGTCGAAATATCCGTTATCATTTTACATATCTCTCACCGTTTGGTTATGGTGGCATACAAATTAAAAGCTCTTGCTCTGTCAAAATGTTATGCAGATTATCGAACTCTGTAACATTTTAAAATGACACGTCTAACATTTAGTTTCCTTATATTTTTTTGATATTTTTACTTTTACTGTGCCATGGAACTATAATTTCTCTTCGGATTTAGTCAACACTCTACTTGAAAATAGAAAGTCTATATTTAACACACTCAATACGATTCTCTCTAAATATAGGGATTTTTGTTTCAAGAAAATGAGCAAAAAGAACTTGAGATATTCTGCGGAATCTAAACATTAAGGTCAAGGTCACGGCGATATTGTCCTTATATCTATGGTTAGAAGGTCAGTAACACTTTGCATGACACAAGAATAAAAGAAATATAAAAAGATCGGACAGGGAATTAGCATTCAAGGAGGACAGTCAACCACAAAACACAGAAACAAACACGCAAACAGACAAACAAGAAAGCAAAAGCAATAATAAATGCAAACGACATCACAAACACAAAAGGGTTGACAATAGGGCTACCGCCTTGGAACGGTCAGTGGCAAAGTAGGCCACTGGGGGTTTAAACCGGTTCTAGGGTGCACCAAACCTCACACTTACCCTACTGTCATCCCATTAAAACAGGACATTGTAAATAAAGAAATCCCCGCCATGATCTAATCTCTAACCAACAAGGCAGCATCAATAGGCAATATAAGTAAAACACAAATATGCTCGTGTACATATAATACAAAAAAACAATAGCCTAGAAAGCCACAATGAAGGTACTCAGTGACTTGGCAGAAGCCAGAGCAGTAAGAGAATAAACCATTAAGGGCACGATAAGAAAGATCATGGACAAACATCAAACGCCACCGTCCCAATATATCCTTTTTATCCCATATAAAGGATATATGTTCGATTGAACCTGACACTATTTGACGCCGTCGTCGCAGAAATATGCGTTTAATACACTAAATCTTCAGCAATAACTGATACAAAAGACATTTAAACTGAGCGCCAATTTGATTGACTTTATTCTTAGAATCAATAAATGTATCGCAAATATCATTAGCATATTGAAGGAAATAGCATCAGCATTTGATATTCGTGTCAGCCTCTGCGTATTCTAATTGACTATTTGACAACACTTTATGTCGAAGTTATACAAGTACCGGATCGTCAAGAGGATAAACGAATGCCGTGAATTGTCAGTGTATGTAATTCAATTATGTCCGTGAATCGTATAGTAACAGGCCGTAAAACCCAATGTAAAGTAGTTCGGATTAACATGGACGTCACTGCTAATTAAGCAGATGGCAATTTGCAAATATAGATTCACCATTCAACATATAGTTTTACCCTGTGAGTAGTATCGATGGGTATAAAACTGGATATATTGTGTGGAACTTTGGAGATCGCTGAGCCCGATACTTATATTTAATTATCGGTGGTACTTTTTCATTTCTTTTTGTTTTCTTACTTAATTTTCGATTCAGTGGTTCCACTACTCCGGCTGATTAAAGGCTCTGGGTATTGTTTAACCACTTATAGGATATGTTTTCTGCTTTTTAATTTAGTCTTTTGACTGTTACTTGCGATATGCAGGCTTCATAACCGCTGCTCCCAACTAAATTCCATTATGTTTATTTCGCTCTTCGGGGTATTTAATTTGATTAGATACTGGGACCATACGCCGTACGACATGGGGAAGAAAGATACTCCATGTCCACCGCCATATGCATGCCATCTTAGGGATGGTTACAATTTTGTACTATTGAATTTATTAATATTGAGTTCTGCTCAACCCGGGGCTAGAGGGCGTGAGCGGAAGCTAGCATATTTCACTACCGCTCATGAACAGTCTCAATCAAACCGAGACTGCAAAATTTCGTATGTTTCGTTTTCGGCCGTTTCCAAAGGTCCATTATCATACTCTTTGTTATAGCACAGTGGCGTTGCTTGTGAAGTGTGGCGGCAGTAAAACGTCTCCCCGCGCTTGCAATCAGTACTGTTATTCATTCGATCTTTGGAGATCGCTGAGCCCGATACTTATATTTAATTATTGGTGGTACTTTTTCATTTTCTTTTTCGTTTTCTTACTTAATTTTCGATTCAGTGGTTCCACTACTCCGGCGATTAAAGGCTCTGGGTATTGTTTAACCACTTATAGGATTATAGGACTTATAGTCTTTTGGCTGTTACTTGTGATATGCAGGCTTCATAACCGCTGCTCCCAACTAAATTCCATTATGTTTATTTCGCTCTTCGGGGCATTTAATTTTATTAGATACCGGGACCATACGCCGTACGACATGGGGAAGAAAGATACTCCATGTACACCTCCATATGCATGCCATCTTCGGGATGGTTAAAATGTTGTACTATTTGATTAATATTGAGTTCTGCTCAACCCGGGGTTAGAGGGCGTGAAAAAAATTAATTGTGATATTGTTAATTATCCGCATTTAGATGGGGATGTTCTCCGAGCAACTTCTTATTTGGTCTATATGTCTCAATTTATTCGTTTTTCTAGAGCTTTTACTCGAGTTGAGGACTTTAATATTCGTAATATTTGTATAACTGAAAAGCTACTCCATCAGGGCTAACGTTACCATAGACTTCGTAAAACATTTGCAAAATGTTATTATCGCAACCCTGATCTTCTTTCCAAATATAAAAGCAATTAAAGAACTCTACTGCGATAAGGATTATCGCAACTTGACTTCTATGGTGATGTGATTTATAAACTTCGTAAGATACTTGATCATGATTATTGTCATACTATCTTTGTTAAACTTGTTAAAAGGTTTATCAAAAGAGGTTATGACACTATCATTTTACAACGCACTGCATGCTTGGTGGTGGACTCATTTACAGTTCGCCACTATGCCTTCCTCTTTAATTGTGCGATGACCGGACAGGCTGTGGACCCTATGATGACGTCTACCTAAAGCCCAAAAGGACGGTGACGTTTGATGTGTGTCTGCAATATCGTCTTGTCGTGCCGTCAGTGGTTTATTGTCTTGTTGCTCTGGCTTCTGCCAAGTCCTTAGGTACCTTTTTGTGGCTTTCTAT
This sequence comes from Cyrtodaria siliqua, assembly GCA_037043455.1. Classification (NCBI taxonomy): domain Eukaryota; kingdom Metazoa; phylum Mollusca; class Bivalvia; order Adapedonta; family Hiatellidae; genus Cyrtodaria; species Cyrtodaria siliqua. Next base: position 45,176 of record JAWPHD010013404.1, on the reverse strand, counting down.
GTTATTTTTTATTTTATTTATATATACACGAGCATTTTTGTGTTTTACTTATATTGCCTATTAATGCTGCCTTGCTTAGTTAAAGAATAGTTCATTGCGAGGTTTTCTTTATTTACACTGTCACGTTTTATTGTGATGACAGTAGGGTAAGTGTGAGGTTTGATGCACCCTAGAACCTGGTTTAAACCCCCAGCGGCCTCTTTTGCCCATGACCGTTCCAAGGCGGTAGTCCTATGTCATCCATTTTTGTGTTTGTGTCATATGCTTTTATTCTATATTAACATTGTCATTCATGTTTGTCGTTTTGCGTGTTTTCGGTTTACTGTGTTCTAGGAAAGCTGCATGTCCTGTTCGACTTTTATACTTGTTTGACAAGAGTCAAACGTGCGCAGTTACTTGATTGCAATTTAATTGTGTCGATGAAAAGAAGAAAAAAAACCCACTGTTTACCGCAATCATTAGAGAAGGCTAAAAGCAATAGGGGAAACAATCATCAATTATGTAGTGCATCTATATCTATCATACCAAATATGCATCTGATTTAACCCGCTGGTAATCGCGTGATAACCCCACTGCTACAATCACGATATAATCTAAAGATTATGAGGATGAGTTACGATGCATGTAAAGCGAAATCAATGCTGGAAGTGGGTACGAAGGGATATGGATACGACATAATGTTGTAAAGCGGTTGGGGGAAGCTAAACCAATGGAACGTGTGACCAGCTCTCATTCAAACTGAACACTCGGTTTTGAGAACGCAAACTAGTTAGTTAGTAAACTGATCTCTATATCGATATACATATTGCACAATTCACGTTTACATGGCAGCAAACCAGAGCTAAATGTACACAACTGCAGGCCTAGTGGCGCCTAAAGCCCATTGAGACGGTGGCGTTTGATGTTTGTCTATGATCTTTCTTGTCGTGCCCTTAATGGTTTATTCTCTTGTTGCTCTGGCTTCTGCCAAGTCATTCAGTACCTTCATTGTGGCTTTCTAAGCTATTGTTTTTTGTATTATATTTACACGAGCATATTTGTGTTTTACTTATTTTGCCTATTGATGCTGCCTTGTTGGTTAGAGATTAGATCATGGCGGGGATTTCTTTATTAATACACTGTCCTGTTTTAATGGGATGAGAGTAGGGTAAGTGTGAGGTTTGGTGCACCCTATAGTCGGTTTAAACCCCCAGTGGCCTTCTTTGCCACTGACCGTTCCAAGGCGGTAGCCCTATTGTCAAACCTTTTGTGTTTGTGACGTCGTTTGCATTTATTATACTTTTGCCTTTTTTTGTCTGTTTGCGTGTTTGTTTCTGTGTTTTATGGTTGACTGTCCTCCTTGAATTCTACTTTATCTGTCCGATCTTTTTATATTTATTTTTACGTAACACGGGCAAGAGCCCTGTAAACGTTAAAGTCATTTTATTTTTTATACTTCCTCCTATTGAAAGCGGTGTCACTGTGGATAGCGAATTCGACTCTGAACATGGATATCACCGATTCGAGCCTCACTTGCGGTCCCGTACATCGCAGTTTATCCTCCGAGTATGTTAAATAACCAAATGATCATTAAGTAATAACACTACTGATTTGTAGTCGGACAATGTTTTACGGCCACCACACATCACTAAACAAACGCTAGTGTGACTGTCAACAAATACTGAAAGGTGATCCCTTGGAAGCAGAATAAAACACAAATAAGAGAGCAATGTAGCAGAATCGTAAAATAACTTTTCTTTGAATTGCCGTTAAGGTTGAAAAACACACTCGTGAAAAATTGTTGATAACTCCGCGTGGAAATGAACAAGAAAGTAACTTTATCTTTTGCAGTTGAAACTGCAACTCTGAATAAGTATGTGTCTATGGACCTATCTATCCTGCTTCTCTTGAAATTAAACGAATTTCGGGATGGTCTTATCTCACTCTATAGTTCAGCTTACCCTTCGCGTATATGCCCCGTGCTCTTGTTTAGTTTATAATATAAATGGTAATACTCTAACATACGAGGGTGCTTCAAAAAGTTCTGTCACTAGGCATATATCCTTTGAACTGGATAAAACACTGAGATAAAGTAGTGTATTTATAGTACTACTGGGTTCGCTCTCTTAAATTCCACAACAAAAATGAAAAATTTCCGGTTATTTATACCCCTGAATTACCTCCCCGTACAACACCTTTTGGATACTGGCATCTCTGAAAATGTCCTTTTTACAAAACGTTGTAAAAATTATTTGAATAACTCTTTGCTTTTAAATTTTCTTGTACGCCATCTGTTGTTATTCGCTCATAATCCATGAAAATAATTGTCGAGAATTCGGAAAGGTCTTGCTGAAACCAGATATGAGTGAATGCATATCCCTTAATTTTAGCAGAAATAACACTGATTTCCTTCATTTTGTTTACGGAAATGTTATAATATCTTTTAAATGTCGTAATTATTCTCATAGTATTAATATGTTTTCATATTTTTTTACAAGTCCTAGTCCTTCAGTATTTAAATTTTATATTCAACACATTATTGCATTATTGTAGACTTTTGTACAATGTTTAGTGAAAATATTGATCATCCAAAAATGCTATTTCAGAAGACTGCCCTTCCATTTAATGTCCATTTATCATTAAATTAATTTTACACATTAGCTTAAAATGTTAATTTCTAAGGCAATGCCTTTTCATCTACCATGCTTAAATTCTAAATCTTGTAATGCACAGATATAACTGGTAATGTATGAGAAATTTCAAAGATCTTCGACAAGTACTTAAAGAGAAAGCGGCATTTAATAAAGTAACAAGTAACATACCTGAAAAAACTCACGACGAAAATGCCTCAGTATGTATAAGTGATGTGTATTAAATGTTCCATAACCTTCGTCACACAAAAGATATTTATTTTACCATCAATGGAATGGTATTGAAACTCTCTTTCATTTGATACCCAACACCAACAGTCACAACGAGCACATAATTGTTAAAACGCGTTAGTGGCAGAACTTGTTGAATGACCCTCGTATGTTATCTAAATTCTATTTATTTATGCACGTGTTTTACATAAAGAATCCTGATTGAATCTATTGTTCTTTTATTCTTATATTTGCACATACTGGTTATTGATTTAGGTAAACATTCCTGACATAAATCGAAAAGGTGAGATAGTTTGTTCAAACATTATTGTATATTCTATATTTGAAAGCCAGTCTATTTTCACGAATACGATATGCACACCACGAAATATAAAAAGATCGGACAGGGAAAGTAGCATTCAAGGAGGACAGCCAACCACAAAACAAAGAAACAAACGTGGAAACAGACAAACAAGAAGGCAAAAGTAATAATAAAAGTAAACGACATCACAAACACAAAAGGGTTGACAATAGGGCTACCGCCTTGGAACGGTCAGTGACAAAATAGGCCACTGGGGGTTTAAACCGGTTCTAGGGTGCACCAAACCGCACACTTACCCTACTGTCATCCCATTAAAACAGGACAGTGTAAATAAAGAAATCCTCGCCATGATCTAATCTCTAACCAACAAGTCACAGCAAGCAAGCAGCCTGTACATTTTAACTAAATATATGGGTGATCAGTGTTTACCTACCTTTATAAAAATGCATATGAAAACTAGAGCGATAATGAACCATTCAAGTAAGACTTTTTTCGCAGCTCCGGAGATTCGTCCTGATACAATGTCTAGTCTGATCAAATCTCGACCTTTCACGAAACTTTCGCTGAGTGCGTTTGGGTTATACACCAATGAGTATAACGATAAAGGATGATCTTTATGTTCTCTATTTTACTCACTGTTATCATGGTTATGTTCATGATATAAAAGCGTATTGCTGACTCCATTTCTGTGATTTAATGCGCTAGGTTCTTATGATATAAATCTTTACGAGTGTCAAGTCTAATTTGTTTCGTGTTAATTGTCGTTTTTTTGGGAAAAAGCAAGAGATCAGTCTGTGTAGGACGACAGTAAATATCCGCAACCTTTATGGCTTCTGACAGAGACTAATTTGATTTCCGCATTGGGAGGAAATTGTTTAACTGATGTGGGAACAGATGTCAATACGTGGTGTTTAGTCTGACTGTGATATCATATTGTCAACTGTGATCTGTTTATTGACTTGTCTGAACTTAATTTATAGAATTGTGTATGTATTAAAATTAGAAATAACGATAATTGCAACATACATATCATTGCCCGAAAACTGTCCCAATTCCTGTTTTGTCATTACCCAGAAAATTCTACAAGGAGAACTGCTGTTGAATCGGTAGTGAAGAAATACACGTGGTGACCAAGTAGTGACTCAAGATGACAGATATGTGAGTATTGTCAATATGCGTGATTTGATTAGTGTTTTTTTCTTGGGTTCCGTGTTTTGAATTGTTCTGGTTCTGTGATTTTTACATAAATTTTTCTGTTTGACTGTTTTAGCTACGTTTATTTATGGAGTTCCATGAAGGTAACAGTAATATCCTAAATCATTGTTAAGCATTGCAAACAATCGATGAACGAGATATGTCAAATTACACCTGAATATAAGTTTGTTCTATGTTTAACATCTTGATTAATATGAACCAGAAAGAGTGTTCAAATTCACATTGAACACTGACATCACAGTAAAGCCAAATTATATATCAAATGACACTAGTTTGTCTAGTTTGTGTTATACAAACACAACATGTTACTTTACAGAAATGTGTTAAAGAATATGAAATTGTTTATATATTACCCGATAAGATAGTTAAAAGGTATATATGCAAGAAGTTATAAAGGTCGAACAGAACATGTAGCTTTCCCGGAACACAGCCAACCAAAAACACGTATTAAACAAACAACAATTACATTGTTAATAAGAAGCAAGACATGTGACATCCCAAACACAAACGGGTTGACAATAGGGCTCCCTCATTGAAACAGTCAGTCGCAAAAAGGCCACTGGGGGTTCAAGCAAGGTTCTAGGGTGCACCAAACCTCATTCTTACCCTAACGTCATTCCAATCAAACGGGACAGTGTAAATAACACTCCTGGGGAATGTGTACACTGCGGGAACAGGTTAGTGCATAGTACGAAAGGCAGGATCAATGAAATGTGTAAGCAAACATTGACGGTGTTTGTTTTGTGCGGCTTATCATGGCACTGTGACAATTTCTGAGAAAAGTAATACTTGCAATTATTAAAGTAGTACCCGATATCATTCCTTTATTTTCAGTATCGTAAATTGTGTTATTTATTTCTAGTTATTCCATTTATTTATCATAATTTGTAGAAATTATATATAAAATCATTTAATATTTAAATTTGTGAAAAACAATTTCAAAAACTGTATGGAGGATGTGAAAATCATATCATTATACGTGTGCTAAACAAAATTCAACTAATTAAATTAAAGCACTTAGAAACTATCTATTATTTTGTACTGTACGCTACAAAGAAGAAGGGATCGCCGTACTAAAAGTGAGGATCTGCATCTGATTCAAAGAGATATAGCAATCTTGCTTTTTTTCACCCAGAATATAAACCAAGGATCTTTCCAAGTTGGTAAAAGGATAATTAAACCCCATATACATTTTAATAAACATATAAATATTTAATTTCAAAATAAAGTGATCGCAGCTACAGCTAAAGTGGAGTGTTTACAATAGTGTTTGAAGCAACTTTGCATAGTTCTGCAGGTGAAAAGGTCCTATGTCCATTCTGCATATTTAAAACGGGGTGAGGGTTAGCATGGTCAGTGGGAGGAGGCATGGAATGTTCTTTCCTGTTGTCGCCATTTAACTTGTTTGCGTTAATGCGCCGTACAACCCAGTTAAACAAGTGATCTTTATCTCAAGCCATCTGAATTATTTAAAACGATCACGTTATATATTTTTTGTACACACCGTGTATTGCAAATTATAGCCACGAATGAATGTGAATTTCCTGATTTTCCTAAGGATAAAAGTTAACATTAATATGCAATTTATATGGAGTTTTTACCCATTAATTCTCAAAAATGACTGATTAGATGTCTAGGAAGAACTCAATAAAACATTTGTGTAGACGTTTGATTTGTTTTGATGTGTTCAAATGTGTAAAACAGATCTCGAGATTACCGTATGTCCATTACTGGTATATATATTCTGTTTTGCGAAATAACCTCGTGTAGAAAAAAACAGTATTCGAATGTTGCCGTTTTAAATTTAGTTATATACATTGTTTTACTCATATCACCGCTATCTAGAAAAGCGGGAATTTCACTGTCACTGTCTTTATACATGTTATATACCGTCTTGGTTTTAAGTGATTGAAGCCTCAATTGTGAAAGTGCGTGCCTGTGCCTGTGCCTACGTGGCGTGCGTGTGCCTCCAAGCAGACGTGTTATGATGTTGAGATCCACAGTATCAGAGTGTGCTGAGACCTTCCTTTTTGAGTTGTGTCTTTCGTTATAGCTCGGCGCAATAAAATCCTCTCTATAAGTGCATTTATACCGTTTAAATTAATTTATATGTTTAACATTACAGATAATAAATGAGCTTAACATAGCATGCGTTTGTTTTTGTCTTTATTACGGGGCCTACGTTATACTAAATTATGTAAATTGCTATACCTGTGTGATGTTACCATTGAAATAAGTTCCTGCTCTCCAACCTTTCCTAATCCGCATTTTACTTCACATACACTACCCTATCTCCAACTCAGTCGCACTCGTCTCGCAAGAACCCAACTTTCCTCATATACGTGGAACACTCATTTTCCAATCCACTAGTCTCCATCCCAATTTCACATACGTATACCAAATCACAAATAATGAAACACCCGATTTTATGTTTTAATATGTTGGTTTCCTACAAAAGCTATATTGGGAGGGCCTCATCAACTGAAAGAATTGAATACACCTTGCTTATGCAATTGTATGTCTAACAGTAATTTCCAGTTACCTATACAAATAACTATCCCGTCTGAGTTTCCCATCAGACATGCATCCGTCAGGGAGCGAAGCCACACAGGACAGAGGTCTGTAGCTCTCTACCTCTTGTATATGATTATCCTCAGTGATCCAAGTCTCAAATATACGGTTTCTGGAATGTTAAGTCTTGGAAAAAAAAGGGATAGAACCCGGAAACTGACACTTAAAACTTGGGTGGGAGCAGTGGGGGTTGCGTGGGGGGGGGGGGGGGGGGGGTGGGGGGGGGTCGATATCCCTTGTATCCCCAAATGGGTAAAGTACAACACAAGTTAACCAGGAGCTACATATAATCACTAAGCACTCTTGACTAGCTTCACCCCACTCCCCAACTCGTCCAGGAAAACTGAATGACGTCATCACTTCCACTTTTTGTTTACATCACTGAGAATATATAATTATCCTCAGTGATCCAAGTCTCAAGCATACAGTTCCTGGAATGTTAAGTTCTGGGATAAAACGGGACAGAACCCGATCTACGGACCTCAACAGACATCTCTGTTCTCAACCTCCTCTCCCAATACTTATATATATATTTTAAGAATAACAATAAACCCGCTGTTAGCACGACGGGTCTCCAGTGAGAGCCCACTGCCCCACAAAGTCACAAATGACTGACGTGTTCTAACAGTCTCTACGAAGGATCGAACATGAGAGCCTTTTCCCATTCTTGAAACATGATAAATCCACTACATGGTCTCGCATCAACATCCGCCTGTCAACAAAAAAACTCCACTAAGAACACTAAACGGAATATGGACTACTTTAGAGGACAGTGGGAACTCCCACCTCGAATCCGCGTGAATCAAAGACTCACTAAAGCATCAGTGGTTTTGGATACAAAATGAGAGACCCTTAATGATAAAATTCCCAGAAAGGTTTGTAAAGACTAATGCACCACACACAAATGTGATCAAATTTACAAATGCATTCATTATCATACAGCAAACAATAGTAAAGGAGACAATAAACAATAGTATCTATGCAATGTATATCTATACAAATACTGTATGTTGCCTAAACTTAAAATATCCATTACCCATCTGATAGGTTTATAAGATCATACAATTCCAAAACATTCCGTTGAACAATTAAATAAAAAGCCAGTCAGATTAACAGTAAAAACCACTCTCCTAGACGCAAAGCAGTTTCCCATTGATAAAGTCATTACTAAGAAAACTTTACAGCATATCTAATTTTGGATCAAATATCTAGATATACAGTAGGAACGCCACGGACCTATAACATATCAGTTCTGTTCGCATTTTAACTCCGCGAACAGGGACTATTTCTTTGTATTTTACGGACTATTTTACGAATTTTCAATTAAAACAGACGCCATTTGTTTTCACCCGAAACTGGGCGCGCTACGTCGGCGAGCACTACGGGTACCTATGGGGTCTAACAACACGCGTACAGCGTTTCATACCGTAGATTATGTAAAAACTAATACCTTACCGGACGAAATAACATCCCATTATGTGTCAACACGATGCAGTGTTGGTGACTGACAGGTCACCGTGACATAATTTGACACGTGAAATTGACATGTTGTTGCAAGTTGGACTTAGGATTACTGTCTGCTGCTGGAGGTCCATGATCAAGGTATTTGTTTTGTCATTAAAATGTGTTTGTTAATAAACAGTACACACCACTTTTAGATCGTGCATATTTAGACATTGGCCAAATACAGTGCCTAAAAAAGTGGTGTATACTGTATAATAGAAAGTTCATAATTACTATAAGTGTTTTTCGTGTACTCCGATCTTTCCAGTAACTGGATGTACTGTAAACTGTAGAACGTTTCGTGGAATAAAACAATTGCTAGTAGAAACGCTATCAATGTCCCCCGCACCCCGCCCCCACCCAAGTACGGTAGATGGGGGTGTGGGGGTAGATGGAGCTTGCATACCGAAAACAAGGAGGGGGTAAGACAACTAGAAACCCCCTCCACTCCGACCCCCACCCCTCAGATGCATGAATGTAAATTGTTAGCGTTGTCTCTATATCGTTATGTTATCCCCATTTTCTCGCACATTCGTGAATACATAACCCGATACAACTACCATTGAAACAATGTAATCTGCCATAGACATTTGACTGAAATCGGTCAGATTCATATTTATGTACAGTAAAGTTTTGAGTTTTATTTACATTTACTACATACTTTCTGTTGCGAAAAACACAACGCAATTTCGAGAAAGTACATTTCACTAAAAGCCTTTAAGGAGGTGAAGCTACTACGCTTGCCTCCAGTGTGTCTCAAAAGAAGTGACTATTCCATGGGCTGGAAATATGCTGTGGAAGTGGAACAATGTTTTTAATGGATCTCCAGTTGGGCTACATTATATTTTACATGTATAATGAATGATGAGAGATGTTTTTATTACATTAACCGTGTTATTGAGCACAAGTACTATTCATGCTTTATTCAATTTAGTTCTTCTTTTATCTTTTCTTTTTTAAATATGTTACATTATGTATAACAAAGGATAAAGTATGTCTGTTTGATCATTGACATTGGATTGATGTTGTTTTCAGAGAGGCCTCAAATGTGAATCGTGCCCTTGAGCAGCTCTAAGTGAATTGATACTGACGACTTCAGAATGTCAAGCCGTATTAAATGCCATTGGATCATATGGAGGTAAGAGCCTTTTTAAATATTGTTTGCACTTGTGTAGTTCTTTAAATGGAGTTTGTGTTATGCTTGCACGGTGCTGTTCAAAGTTAGAGTAAAAAAAAAATCAGTGATAGTGCAGCGTGATTGTCATATAAGCTCGTGTAAACTACATGTACTGGATACATGCGAAAACAAGTTGTGTTAAAGGGACACTATTCAGTCTTTATTTGTTTAAAACTTCTGGAGTTTGGTTAATTTTCTGCATAGTTTGCATTTGTGCATCATTAATATTATTTATTAGAATAGTTCAGAAGAAATTGTTTTACACATAACTTACTGTTGATAATAGTGCACCTATAATATAGTTAAGTATTTGATAGAAGAACGAAGACAAAATGAAACACTTTTATTTAACTTTGAATGCAAGCAGGTTTAAGTTTAAAATGTTACCAGGTTAACAAATGAAGATGCTAATGTTAAAGCTTGATAAATACTTCAAGATTGCCGTGTGTCCCTTTAACATCAACTCATTGGTCTATGTGATGGGTCTCCAATTTATTAAAGGGACACAGAGCAACTTTCCAATATTGTGTCTGTTTTACACATTTTCACATCAGAACAGACCACACATCTACAAAAGTGTCTTCTCAACTGCCCTATTTAATCATGTTTTAGTTCTAAAACTAGCGGCATCACCATATTTTGAGAAACAAAATAAATAGTTGTATATTAATGTTTTCGCCCCATGTAAAATGACCTTACTAAGTCATTAAAGTAAAATATCCTATGAACAAAACGTGTAAAATTTAACAATTTTAGATTTTTGGCAAGACTTGTATTTTATTCCCCTTCTAGTAAAAATGGCTTATAGAGCATTGCACCCTCTGTCAGATTTAACTTTCCTTATAATAGATTCTTGTTGTACTGTTGGGTTGAATAATACATAAAAATGGTTCTATAATCATGTCAGTTCAATCATATACTAGTATGATACACAATATAATATGTATTGACCCTTTGCTTGATGTGCCATTTACTCGGTTTTGGTCAAGGGACGTTTATAGCATATCGGCTTTGAATCCAGTGAACACGGATTCAATTCTTACTGGAGCCACTGGGTTACTTCGATGTGTCCTGCTAGCCTCGTTCGTCTGATGGGAACGTAAACCGGATGGTCCTGTGTATCGGAGTCTGTCCTCCAAGCACGTTAAAGAACCATAGGTATCTAATCGGTAGTAAGCGTAGGGCAGGGTTCCTGGATGCCTATGTATCTTTCCTCCTCTCTTTGGGACGGCTCGAAATAACCTAAACAACGTGTTGATGAGGCGTTAAACATTAATTAAATTTTAAACTGTCCCATTCCCCTAAACATACCCTAGCTCCCCCTCGCAACACCTGATTCAAATTGAATACTCTGCTCGACTTATATTAACTTTTTATTCTATGTCTTTCTTTTCTTTCAGTCTGCACGTCATGTGGAAGTAGACTCCATGTACACCACTGGCCAGAGTCAATGCTGAAGTTTATGTTCGCTCAATTATTTGCTTAATAAAGTATACATATGAACTAAAATATTGTCTTTATAGTTATGTCTTCCACCACAAAGTGGTAGGTGAGACAGATTATATTTGGCCTTTCTGTTCGTCCGTCACAAATCTTGTCTGCGCTACTTGTTGGATTTTGACGAAACTTTGTACAAACTCTTTATTACTTTCTCTGAAGCTAATTTCATAATACTTCATACTTTGACTGCCTTTGGTGAAATGATAATCCCTGTTTATTTTGAAGTCAGTAGTTGAAAGGTCCGTTACCATGACCGGAAAATGAAAAGTATTACCCACACAGTTTTTCCTATTACCTAAAGCAAATTTCATATAACTTCATTGGTGGACAGTGGAAAGAGGATGATCGTTTGATTTTTAGGTAAAAGGTCAAGTTCCCTGCAGACATCCACTATCCAAGGATAAGCATATGTTACAACATACATGTTATAATATTAATGGTATAATATATGAATATTTTCTTGCACAATGTTGAATCCGGCAAAATAAGTGGTTTTGTTCACCGATACTGTCGCCTGTGAACCAAACCACTTGTTGTTAAATTACAGGAATCAACAGTGTGTAAGACATATTCCGATCATCCATTTTTTTTTTTTAAATCATAAATTAAAAAAAATATATATTAAAACAAACAAAACATGCTATTTGATGAAAACAGACGTATTCAAATTATCAAAGTAGCAATATTCGCAGAATATAGTAGATTTCAACTGCTGAAAACAAACATGTATTTTTTTTTCAGGAAAAAATAATTCTACGAATATAGTATATATGTTCAGGGAAATGTTTAATATGTCTGTTTTCAAATACTACAGATCGTAACGCACCGCACATGTATATTCAGTATTTACTTTCAATATAGTAGTGAGTATGACTGCGTTCTGGGACCATATAAATATAAAAGAATAATATATATAAATATATATATATAACTATATATGCCCTATAAATATAAACGACTCGCACTTTTTGGATTCACGCGTACAGTGTTTCACAACACCACAAATCTGGCAAGTGCTCCATTGACACAATGACATGTCCACGTTTATGTTATGAAATCTTCGAGTCTACACATAATCATGTTTGTTACTGACAGTAGCATGTCTGTTACTCGTCAGTCATTTATTTACTTGGTTAAAGGGACACATGCCAATCTTGCTTTCTTTAAAACTCGAGTCGCCCTCTCAGTATTAAACGAACAGTTAAAAGAATATACTTCTTTCTGCCTGTTAAACTTATATTAGTTTATTGCTTTTTCTGATTTCGAAAATGAGCTCTGCAACGTATGTTGCCGCCATCATGATTTCATTTTCCGATATACCGTTGCAACATTGTTTGTTAAAGTAAATTGGCCATTCTGACATAAACCCAAAGCATGTATAGATCAAACATTTAGTGTAAAATACATGGACACATACATTTTAAATATATGTGTTTACATAACGAAATTATTTAATTGTTTCTTTAGCCGGTCGTCTTTCCTTAATGAATATGAATGTTGCCGTCTTTGGGTCGGACGGTCCTGTTACTTAATTAGTACTTGTCTCCGTTTATTGAAATTCTACATATATACAGAGGAGAGATGTATCTATATGATTTTGTTATTATGCTCGCTTCTAAAATGACGAAATAAATCGGTTTGAATAAAAGGCGCATTCTCAGCAATACACAACGTATTGTGTGTACGGGTTGGAGGGGGGAAGCCCACGGGGTTGGAGGGATACTACCGTAACGTTGCTCTCATAAATACTGTGAACATACTACATCAATAATATAACAACTACTGAACAATGCTGAAATCGATTTATCTTTATAAATGAATTCATAATTCCACAATTTTATTCCGTGCGAACATCGATTTGGAACGTCGATTCGGCGTATTTAAACGATTACGGTGTACTTCGTTAATTTTCGGGGGGAAAAAGTACTTGCCTCCGATTTTTTTTATATGTTACATATCTACAGAGGAAAGATGTATTTACGCGTACATGCTTTTGTTTTTTTCTCTCGCTTCTAAAATGATGAAATAAATCGAATTTGATTAAAACTGCACATTCGCAGCTATATACAACTTAACAAATACGGTATGGAGGGTGGTGGGGGTGGAATGAGGGGCGGGGTTGCAGGGATACTACCGTAATGGTGTCCTTGAGAAAAACTCTGAACATTCTACTCTAATAATTTATTAAATACAGAACAATGTTAAAATCAATATATCTCTTAAAAAGGATTTCACAATGTCATGGTTTTATATCCCGCGTGAACATTAACTTCGAAAGGCGATTGTTCATATTTTAGCGAACACGGTGTACTTTGTTAATTTTGTGGGAAAAAAAGTACTTTTTTCTGATTGACTTTAAATTTTGGGTTTAAATAGTAGACATGTCAATGAACACTTTCATGAAAAAAAATTCATTCTCGCTCTTAAAACTTCATTTTTTTGCATTTTTTTCGGATTCAGAAAATTAGCACTGCAACATATATTTTCACTATACTCATTTCCTTTCCCGACGTACCGTTACAATTTGGTTTGTTAAAACTTATTCTGACCACTCCGGCATAAACCAAAAGCATGTATAGATCAGAAATTTAATCTGGAATGCATGGATACATACATTTGAAATATATGTAATGAAATAATGGAATTATTTCATTTCTTGTGTACCCGGTCGCGTCTGTAAATGTATATGTATTATGCCGTCTTTGCGTCCGTGGGTCATGTTAGTTAATTTTGGGGAAAAAAAGTACTTGTCTCCGATTTCATTAAAAAGTTGCATATGGACAGAGGAAAGATTTATCTACGCGTACATGCATTTGTTTTTATTCTCGCTTCTAAAATGACGAAATAAATCGATTTTGATTTAAAAGCGCATTTTTGGCAATTTAAACCTTAAAACAACCTAAATTCATCCCTTTGAAAAATACCTTTAACTATTAATGGGAATTACACGAAGTGTACGCCAATTATGTTCGACCAATGTAGTTTGTGAATATTATTACTTTAACAACGATCTGTGATTGTGTTTTGTTATAATCACAGTTTATAAATAAGAGGTGTATACATCTGACCAGTGAAAATTTTCCCAATAATGTCATTTTGTAATCGATTTTATCACGTGACCTTGTTTGATAAATATTCCTACGCCATAGGGCTGGCGTTCCTACTGATATTCAATGAGACTGAAATTGTCCAAAAAATAATACCTTTCTCATTTATCCCCCAGAGGGGTATATGCAAATGCGAGTCAATATCGCGCCTAGAGGGGTAAGCAATAGTCAAGCATTACCAAGCAATACCCCGTCTATAAAATTAAACAAATAGTGAAGAATACACACCGAGTAATATCTCTAATAAGACCAATACAGACCCATTCTGCAAAATCATACCATAGCAAATGCGACTAATAACCAAAAACTAGTCAAAGTGTAAAGATCACATGCAACCACCGGCCGTGTCCTCAACATAGAAACATCATGGCTACCAAAACAACTGAATGACGTCATCACTTCCACTTTTCGCTTACTCGTACATCACTGAGAATATTGTGGAGATCTATTTAAAGAAACTTATCTGCCAAATAACGGCAAAATTACACTACAGAATCGTTTATCAAAATTTAAAACTCTTTGCAGGTGTTCAGATCATTTAATGGTATATACGGGCCGATTAAAAGTATATGCCTTGTCACGGGTTCTTAAATTATCCGTGATTGAATATGCGTAAATTGAGTATCCGTTGGTAATATTAATTCAACGCTCCGGTTTTAGGGTTTGTCGTGGCTGGTTAAAGCCGTTTATATTTTGTCTACAGAGTTTGTATACTCAAACTATGTAAGTTATATAATTATACACCTTGTCGTCAGTAGGTTTAGAAACAGTGAACATATATGTTGTAAAATGTTGCTGTTGTTGGCGGGATATATACTTTAATTCATATCGTTATATCTCCACACACCGCTGTTAGTCAACAGGAAATGATTTGCCGCAAAAAAATCACGTCACAACTGTAACCGACATACACACATCCAAAAATATACCTAGACATCGACCTTCACAAAAAGAGGCCATACTCATTGATTAAACAGTAGTGATTTCCACGGAAGCATATACGTAATTTCTTTTGACTTACGACTTTTGTCTTATGCCATATGACTTTGACTTATGAAGTATGTCTTTCAAGGAAAAGAAATGCGGGAAATTCATTCCAGATGGATGATGAGTCTACATAAACTGAAAGCGCAAACACCTAGGCAAGTATTTAATTATTCGATTAATTTAATCGATATTAACAGATGTTTGTAAATTGCAACACCTAACTTGAATTTCAAACTTGAATTTCAGGTGACAGTGGGCTAAATGTGACAAAAGATCTACATGATTGTAAGTTTTGTACTTCTCTGAAATAGTGTTGCAAACAGCCAGTTAATTCTGAAGAATATTGCTATGTTGTTCTTACAAACCCATCAACTGAGTTAAACATTAAATTATCTTTTAATGTTTAAGACATGCTGACGTTTTGGATGGATTCACTACTGACGTTTTTACTGACAAGTTGCATCGCGTAGAGACGGGGGCATTCGCATTGTTCTATATGCTATTGAGGAATACCAGACTGTAGCGTGTTTAATTGAGTTGGGGAAAAATTGATTTTCATGGAATGTATTCCTTACAGTTAGATATTTGCCTTAACACAAGATAAGAAAAACTAAGGAACAAATGCCCGAGAAAAATATTTCAAAAGATGAGTTTAAGTCGGTTGCATGTTAATCTCCTTAAAATCATATCCTAATTACGCTTTGATACTCTCCGCTACAGGATCTGACAACACTGCCTTGGATGTCACGTCAGATCGACCTTTCATATAATCAATATTAATGAGAAGATCAACTAAATTCAACCAATGAAATCGCGCATTTCATTTGCACTTCAGTCTTCAGATGATGTTCGAGTGAACTGAACAAACGAAAATCCACATAAAACACATATATCTACGAAAAAATCAGAAAAAAATATAAAGTCTTCGTGTGTTATTGCTTTGAATTGCACGATAAATTCAAAGAAATGCACTAAATGGCATGTTTAACATCAAGAATACGAAGAAAATCATGGGCGTTGACAGTACCGCTATTGAATTCCGTGAAACAATCTTGTTTTTGTTTTTTTTAGTAAATATTCAATAATGGTTGGTGTGTCATGTTTGTCAACGCAGTTATTTTGTTCTTTATAAGCTAAAAGTTAAGGACATTGTCTCTTTCAATACCGAGCGTAGACTGCTCCACAGCGTTTGACTGAAACGCGACATGCGTAGTGAAGCAGTCTATATAAAGCAATTTTCTAGGGTATAGGATTAATAATACTTTAAGAAATCTTCTATGTCAAGAACTATCATAAACTGACTTCTATGGTGACATGATTTACAAACTTCGTAAGATCTTTGGTCATAATCACTGTCATACGATCTTTTTAAAACTTATTTAAACGTTTATCAAAAGAGTTTATGACCCTATCATTTTGCAATGCACGGAATGTTTAGTGGTAGACCCATTTGCAGTTTGCTACTATGCTTTCGTCTTTGATTGTGCGATGACCGGACAGGTTGTGGAACCTATGATGCCGTCTACCTTAATCCCCAAAGAACCTAAGCGTTTGATGTTTGTATTAATTTCTGTCCATACCGTAATGATTTGTTCTCTTATTGCTCTGTTTTCTGCCAAATTATTGAGTACTTCCATCGTGGCTTTCTATGTTTGTTAATATTCATATATACATGATCATCAATATTGCCTATTAATGGTGCCTTGTTTGTTAGAGAATATAACCTGGCGGGGATGTCTTTATTTACACTGTCCTGTTTGGGATGACAATATGGTAAGAGTAAAGTCTGGTGCACACTAGAACCTGATTTAACCCATAGCGGCCTTTTTGACACTAACCGTTCCAAGACGGTAGCTCTATTGTCAACCCGTTTGTGTTTGTGATGTCACACGCCTTGCTTCTTATTAACGTCGCAATTATTGCTCGTCGTTTTAATATGTGTCTTGGGTGACTGTATTCTGTGAAAGCTACATTTCCTGTCCGATGTTTATACCTAATTTTATAAAACTAGTATGTAAGCCAAATCCAACAGAAATGTGCGTGTATGAGAGACTTTTTGTATAGTATGTTGCATTCATTTTATAAAGAGTTGCGCTAGACCACTGGTAAAACCTGTAAATCACAACGACCAAGACAGTTATTTGCCAGCAAGGTTCTTTTTGACAACTTATTAGCTTTACTGGCCGAAAGGATGACTAATTGCCGTCGTCCTTTTGTTCATTTTTTACTTGCGGACAATCTCCACTTTTCATCCGATCTTAACCAAATTTAGAGGCTAGTTATATATCAATAAAGATCTCAGACACTTGAACGAGACAAATTTATCTGCTAATATCTAAGTTATTGTCCTTGGATTATCGAAAATTGTATAAATTGGCCTTGATACAACATCAACCTTTTAATTTTCGTCTGGTCTGAAGCAAACGTTCACAGAATATGTACATATATTTATACGATCCTGGACAACTTCTTCAAGCAGGTATATTCTATGGAATCAAGGTGAGTTATCTGCACTTAAATCTTCAAAAATGACCTTGTTACAACCATATCACTTCCATGATTCAATCAATTCATTCCATAATATTCCATTCCCGGGCAAGTTCTTGAATTGTCTATATTCAATTGTATAAGAGTGATTTAAACGTCTTGAATTAGCAAAAATGATATAATTTGACATTGTTACTGCTACAGTACTTCTATTTTTCATCCAATCTTAACAAAATAATTACATATTGGGCATTATAATAATATATTGGACAAGATATTCAACCTTGTATAGCTGATGGTATTGAAGGAAGTTATCTGCCTTTGAATTGCAAAAACAAATGGCATGTCTTGGCCTTGTTACCAATATAGCACTTCCATTTGTTTTAAGATTTTAACAAAACTTTCAAAGAATATGTGCGATAACAATACATTGGACAAATTGTTCAATCATAACTATCCGATGATATTGAAATTAATTATCTGCCCTTGAAACGGAAGGAGTTAACATAATTTAGCTTTGTTACAACCATAGCACTTTCATAATCATTTCCATGACATCTTAACCAAACTTTTAAAGAATGTGTGAATCTAAACCAGACATATTCTACTGCAGGTATCACCAGGTACACATTAAAAAGGTCCAAGCCATAGTTTTGTGATTCTGAAATGCACGTACAAGTTAAAAGCATGAAAAGAGACATAACGTAAATGTAGAAGTGGTGTCTACGGACTTTTAATTTTACTTTCTAGACGAGCCGAACTAACACTGTCTTAATTATATATATTGAATTATGAAACGAATAACTGTCGTCAAGAAATACAAAAAGGAAAGGGAAACATCCTCGAAATGCATACTGATAGTAACACAGGTATATATTTAGCCGTTCGTAACACCAACATACGTATGAAATTCATAAAAGCATGTATCAATCAATGAATAGCGATGTTCTGTCAAATACATGTTACGTACTACTCTTGTAAGTCTTTCGTATCTAAGACATAATCTATTACAATGTCGAATATATACAGAGACAACCTGGACAACCTGAAATGTCTTCCACATAAAAAACAAGGTTCAGCATCTGCACAAAAAATATTCTGTGTCCACCATTTAAGATTGTTTCCGCTTACGTTTTCATCAAACAAATGTCGTTAGTTATATTTCATAAGTCAAAAGTCATAAGACACATGTCAAAGTCGTAAGTCACAGGTCATAGCTCAAAAGGTACCTATAGGCTTCCGTAGATATCAGCAGTATCAGTATAATGTGTAAGTTATATTCACTACCGTTCGTACTAATAACTAGTTTCACAGTGCTATCTTTCGTACTACGTTGATCCTATTTTTTAGGTATGATTTCATTCCGATAGTAGGTATCACACTGTATAAGAACATTGTATTAAAATGAAGACGTCTTATTAAAGTTAACACATTGTAATGTTACACATTTTAAATCTTTTAAGAGACCACATGTACGCGTTGCTAAAGAAACAGACCTGCCAAATAACGGCAAAATTACACTACGATATAGGTCAAATAACATTTTAATGCAACTAACGTATTCTTGCGACACTATCTGTCCTCGCTGCGTACATATATAAAGAAATCTACGCCAGGCTGTATTCTCTAACAAACAAGGCAGCATTAATAGGTTACATAAGAGATTATTATTATTTTTTTTTTTTTGTAAAACTTGATATAATGACTGAAATGAATTCACGGAAACTCTATTAAGTAAGTTAAGTGGAAAAGGATGTTGGGCTTTGATTTTTTTAATTGATATTTAATTTCAATTCAATTCAATGCATATCAATTCTTTATTAGGAAAAACTGTATAAACAAGCTAGTACAGAAATAAACAGAGTACAGTTATCATCCTAGAACAGAAAGAAGAAAAAGATCAGTTGCTATTATAGAGTATACTACAACAATAGTGTATTTAAAATACATGCATAAATATTATATTGTGTAGTCAATCTGTCTATAAAAAGATTACATATTAACTAATGACTTTAATACGAAAGAGCAGAGAAGGGAACAGTCCTTTTTGGTATTTGGATTTAAAAGTTTCTTAGCTAAGATAATGTCTTCGCAATTGATTTCTAGTGAAGAGAATTGTTTATATAGCACTTTTCTTTCTTGCAAATTTCTATTGCAGTGCAACAGGAAATGTATGCTTCTAATGTATCATTTAAATACAAAACTATCAAAAAAGTAAGGCTGTGCATTTTTTTGCACTGGGCGTATTTGAAGAAGACACGCCTTTTATTTATTTTTTTAACATTGATCTTATTATTTTTTATATTAATTTTCATTTTACATATCTTTCAAAACATACACGAACAAATGTAATCCTCAGTCGTCTTATTACTTTAAATAGCAAACTATATTGACCGCAGCCAACATGTTTTTAGAAGAAAACTCTTTGATTAAAATGATAATACAAGATAAATTCAAGATTAAAAATACTACGTTCTATTGCTCAATTTTTTAAAAAAAACCACTATATATGACAAGGTGCTATGACATTTCTTTCGAAACAAAAATATATATATAGGTCATCAGGTTCCTGGTGAATTAATATTTCGAACTCTTAAAAGTATACCGAAGTTATTTTGACATTATAGAGGTCGAGTATAAAATTAGCTCTGAAGTAAAATACTTAAATATACATGAATTCCACTATCTAAAAAACAAAATCCTGTAACAAAAGTTAAAACAAAACATTATACATATTCTACTCAGAGCTACCCAAATTCCCTGTCTTCTTGATAACCAACAAATGGTCACAATTGACTAAGAAAATATAGAGAGAAAAATGCTTAAAAGTTTATGATAGTTTTTTAAAGGGACACATGGCAATCTTGAGTTTATTCAAACATTAAAATTTGTTCCTCAATTTACTTATCCTGGATCATTTTGACTTTAAAACTAATTGCATATAATTAAATAAAAAAATGAGATTTCAACTTTCTTCAATATTTTACCAAGTTTTTAAATATATTACTGGTGCAATATTATAAAAAGCTAGTAATGTGCAAAAATAATTTGCTTTGAACTATTCTAACAATTAATATTAATGATTGAACAAATGCAAGTTAAGAGGAAAACTAACGGGACGCCCTGAGTTTTTAGCAAATCAAGATTTCCGTGTGTCCCTTTAAATCCTACATTACACCCATACCTACTAGGACGCAAACAATGAAACAATTTTGTTATCATAAAACTAGAATATAAAAAGAATCTTAGACTTGAAACTGCCAAAACTTGTTCAGCAAACATCCTTAAATGACAAATAAAGCGTTCCATCCGTCAGAACAAGGAAATAAATAGAATAGGTTACATTCCATCTGCAAACATACGTATCGAAACATATCCGTGAATTTACTGTGTTATATGCCTATTTTAAAGAGGCACTACCTATCTACGCGATTTTTAATGTAAAATATTAAATACTCAATATTACTGCATTTATATGTATACAAAGCTATTTTATGAGTATTATAAGAAGAAACAGGGTTAGTATTCCTGTTCTGTAAATTATTAATTATGATCAAAACAATATCTTGAATAAAATGCAGCCCTGCCGTTTATTCCTGTCCGAGTACTACGTGGTTTTACGAGTTTCTCGGACATGCGCAGTGCGATTCATTTGAACGAAAACAAACTATTCGGGGCAGTTCCGATAGTAAACGAATCGATCGGAACTCTTCGCCAATCCGACGAGGCAGTTCCGATTGTAAACGAATAAGATCGGAAAATATCCACAATCGGCTTGTCTCAAACAATTACGAATACAATTTCAAAAATCTGATCTTTTCAATCCTGTCTTTTCCCAGCATTTTTCCCAGCACCTTTTCAATCCTGTTTTTTCCCAGCAATTTACATGGGGTGAAATTATTGCCATTTACCTTTTTTATAGTCCTCTTTATGATTAAGTAAAATTTATATCAATTGGTGGACAAAAAGATATAGGTAGAGCCTCTTTAAAGACCAGTTATTTTCGCATAATTCCCTGTAGAATGGAACTAGTTGTGTAAAACACTCGATCTATAAACAAACCAGACAACAATGGCGTACACGGCTTCTATTTCATGTTTTAATACGCCATTCATGATTTATCTAAACTGTACGTACACCTGTAGTCAACGGTGTCGTATACTTTGCATCTATGTATTATCTTTTTAATTGTTTTAGTTTTGAATGCGTATTTTTCGTTGCATGTGATAGGTGAATTGTACATTTTCTTTCGAATTGTGTATGTACTTTTAGAGTGATAGTATAGTTACTGAAGGTACTCAGTGATACTACCAACATATAAGAACTGTACAGTAACTTTAGTTGGGCTTTGATAAAATATTGCTCTACGTTGTCACTAAATATATATATGTCTAATAATGCATCCAACTTCCTTTGTATTTATATCATATAAGTATATGAATTAAAAGGAACAAAAGGAAATGCGGTATGGTGAATATAAAGTATCACCCAAGTGAAACACTTCCGGCTTGTTTTATACTAAATCTTTAATCAATCTACTTGAGCAAATTCGTATTCTTAGCAAATTCTATAAGTACACTGGCAGCTCAATCAGATCGTAAGTTATAGTGTTCACGTCGCTACAACTTTGATTTAGGCTTCAGTAAATATCAGTTTAAAAGGAGCCCTGACAGTTGTAGTGACAAGTTCGTCTTTAACAACAGCGCAATCAATAAAGCATGCCTATAAATTAGATGAAACATGTCACAGCATGCGTACAAACAGAGCTTCAAAACAAGAGAAAACAATAATTGTATGATGGTTGAGATGAGATGAATGAGACGTATCTAGTAACTCTACATGGTAAATACGTATGATAGTAATCAATAAATGGTCCTCGTGAAAGTTGCTTACAATTTTACAATTGGCGTCAATGGTTAACGCAAGCATTAGAAATGCACAATTATTAAATTAAAATAATTGATACTGAGTCTCGAAATTCGGTTCACGAATGTACCGCACATGAACAACGACCACTATTATAAAAAAATCAATTGTCCTCGAGGCAGAAACAATCAAACATGGCTACTCTTCAACCTAATGGTTACCACCATAAGGGCAATAATTGTTTACAATTAATTCTTTACACTCTAGAGTTTGCCCTTTAATTATCCAGTGCGCTTAAATAAAGTGTTCGATAAACTGATCCGTAATTGCTATGTTTATCTTACACTTGTCCTATTGAATTTCCGATTCGGACACATTCCGGCGCCGTTTGCTTCAAGTTAGATTTCACAGAATATATGTACACGAAATTACTACAACTCAGTGAAAATACAAGGTATAACCAAAGATAGGGAACATTTGTTAATGGAATTTGTAAATAAAGACATTAACTGTAAGGAAATGTATTATTTACAACGTGCTTTCTTTGTACATAGACATATATGTACGTATATATAGACCCATATGCGTCAAGTGGTTATGTGTAACAACCAACCGATGAACTTACCGACTTACGTAATTGTCTTTGTCATTTTAAATTATACATTTGTTTCATGTTTTGTTTCAAAGAACATGCTACTCATTGGTGGGTCAAAGACAATGTCCAATGACTAAACAATATATTTGAACATTATTTAATGGAATTCTAAAGTTCAATATGTAGATGACGTCATAATTACTTCATAGCTTTTAAACTAGATGTTTTATGTCATCCAATACTGGACGATTTATCTTGATTCGACTTGATATAACTTGATTTTGACAGCCATATTGTTAGTAATAGGATGACTACAGCATCAGTTTAAATAATGTTAAATATGTTAATGGTACGATTTTCTACCTTTTCATTTCCACAGCTACGAAAGTTATGACGCCACTATACATAAAACCACCAACGTAAATTGTAAAACACTACTCACTGTATCATGTGTATTGAACTTCTTTCCAAATTACTGTCAGTGGTTTCCTGAAAATGAAAACGAGAATAAAATGAAATTCTAAATTGTAATTAAGGACCTATTTCCAGACGATTGTATTTAGTGTGGCGGGGAGAAAACTTGTATAGGTAACTGTAAATCACTGTTAGACATACACTTGCATGAGCAAATAATCAATTTTGTTTCAATTTATGAGGCCCTCCCAATACAGCTCTGGATATAAAACCAACGTATTAAAACATAAAATGGTTAAGTTTTGGTGTGTTCTTCTTCTAAAACAATGAATTATCAGCAAAGTTTTGTAATGAGGAAAGCTTACTTGTTAATTTGCTATTTTGTCGTCATAAAAGTAAAGTTTAAAGTATTATATAATGCTATACCCTAGATACTGTTAAATTATTTTCAAAGAGGAAACTTTACTCGGACGTTAGTTTATATACTTAAGCTAATCAGTCCTGTAGCATGTTAGCAGTAAATAAGCAAGCTTTCCATGTATTTTCAATGATCATTTAGCGTTGGGAAATAGGTCCTTAAACTAAACTGAACACTTGACTGAACTATATATATATAAGTATATATAATATATATATATATATGTGTGTGTGTATTATGTAGTTGTTGTTGTTGTAAAATATTGAGTTTGAATGGCTGTGTTCCGTGTATGCCGAACCTTTTGTTCGACGTTTGCATCTTCTTTTTCTGTATGCATATACATTTGAATAAACTTCTTATTTTAAAAATACTCTTCTTCCCCAAAACACTGAAGGGCATAGAAAGAATCTAAATGTATACATACGGACACATTTCCGATTCCTTTATTCTATGATATTAAGAATAAATGAAAAGGTATGTCGAATGTATTATCATTATATGACTATTTATTACAGTAGGTCACATACCACTATTTCATTTCCGAATAGGCCTCCATTATAGCCTTTTGGCATACAACCCCTATTCCTATATCCGAACGGACGATAAAACCAAACTTTTCTGAAAGAACTATCTTAGAGACACTCAAAAATGACCAGCAAATAGGGGAAAATATAATGCTTTCAGCCTCTAATATTTAGCTGGAGGTGGGCACCCCCAGAATGGCAGTGAAGAAATTTTATTTTTTGAAAAATATACTCTCAGTACAATTATATCCATAAGAATGCAAATGTCAGTCCAAATATCCTAAATCAACATGTTTTTGATGGAAATATAATATTTTGATGTTTTATGGGGATTTTTTATGATTTTGGTAGTTTAATCCAATCAGAATCTACCTTACAATCTGACTATATGCCCTAATAGACCTATACTTTTTTCAACCAATCAAAAGCCCCAAATCAATAGTGGTATGTGACATAAATAGACATTCAAACCTGACTGAAGTTTGTTTTTGTTTGATACATTCATTATGAGGCAAATGGTGTCGTTCCTTTTAAAAAAAGTCCTTTTCTACAAAATATGAGTGCTTAAAAGAGCTTCGACTGAAGTCAAATTCAAGAGATTTTTACGCGTAAATCAAGAATCTTCAAAATGCCGTATCTCGACAACCGTTCCAATATTTTGTTTGAAATAAAGTGATTTTGAATTTATTTCATCAATAACATGTGATTTGTAACAAGTTGAAAATAATCTTGAAAATAATATCTATTAAAACATGATATATTTGTGATGTTCAGGGGTCTAAATAGCAGATTTAACCATAAAAATGCCACTGTTTTTGTATATATTTAAAATCTGCCTTCAAATTGATTAATTAACGTTTTTAAACAGTGTATATATGTGAAACCATCAAGAAAATGCAACTTTTCAGTTCGAAAAATGACAAAAAATAATTCTGAGGCTATCCTCCCTAACTCCATTTTTAGGGATATGCCATGTATTACAATATGCTCATTACACAAGATTGCCTGTAACTGTACTATTTAATGTATTGTTTCATTAGATATTGTTTGTACCATCTTTACATGTCATTTTCATCCAATCATGCAGCCTATTAGAACTGTTTACAGTACAGTTCCATGAAAAATCATTAAAATGAAGGGGGTGGGGTAGAACAAATATTTTAAAAAACATAGAAAAGGTCATATTTTTGCCAATTAAATAATTTCATTTGTAAAATGTATTAAACCGCATCAACTATTTGCATAATTCAACATTTTTAGCACTTTCAAATCATTGTATTAGAAAAAATGTATGTCTACTTTCATTTTTACCCTATACAGAATCAAGCTTTAGTTGATATATCACTATTGCATTTCACATATGCCTCCATTATAACCTTTTGGCCTACAACCCCTATTCCTATATCCGAATAAAACCTAACTTTTGTTGAAAAACTGTCATAGAGACACTCAAAAATGACCAGCAAATTGTGGGAAATGTAATGCTTTCAGCCTCTAATATTTCACTGAAGGTAGTCACCCCCAGAATGGCAGTAAGAAAATTTTACTTTTTGCAAATATACTCTCAGTACACTTAAATCCATAAAAATGCAGATGTTAGTCCAAATATCCTAAATCAACATTTTTTTTATGGAAATATAATATTTTGATGTTTTATGGGGATTTGTTATGATTTTGGTAGTTTAATCCAATCAGAATCTACCTTACAATCTGACTATATGCCCTAATAGACCCTATACTGTTCTCAACCAATCAAAAGCCCCAAATCAATAGTGTTATATGACATAAGTAGACATTCAAACCTGACTGAAGTTTGTTTTTGTTTGATACATTCATTATGAGGCAAATGGTGACGTTCGTTTTAAAAAAAAGTCCTGTTCTACAAAATATGAGTGCTTAAAAGAGCTTCGGCTGAAGCCAAATTCAAGAGATTTTGACGCGTTAATCCAGAATCTTCAAAATGCCATATCTCGACAACCGTTCCAATATTTTGTTTGAAATAAAGTGATTTTGAATTGATTTTATCAATAACATGTGATTAGTAACCAGTTGAAAATAATCTTGAAAATAATATCTACTAAAACATGATATTTGTGATTTTCGGGTGTCTAAATAGCAGGTTTAACCATAAAAATGCCACTGCTGTTGTATATATTTAAAATCTGCCTTCAAATGGATTAATTAACGTTATTCAGCAGTGTCTGAATGTGAAACCATCAAGAAAATGCAATTTTTCAGTTAAAAAAATGACAAAAAATAATTCTGAGGCTATCCTCCCTAACTCCATTTTTAGGGCTATGCCATGTTTTACAATATGCTCATTACACAAGATTGCCTGTAACTGTACTATTTAATGTATTGTTTCATTAGATATTTTTTGTTTACATTCTTTGCATGTCATTTTTATGCAATCATGCAGCCAATTAGCACTGTTTACAGTACAGATCCATGAAAATTCATTAAAATGAAGGGGGTGGGGTAGAAAAAATATTTTAAAAAATATATAAAAGGTCATATGTTTGTCAATTAAATAATTTAATTTGTAAAATGTATTAAACCGCATAAACTATTTGCATAATTCAACATTTCTGACACTTTCAAATCATTGTGTTAGAAAAAATGTATGTCTACTTTCACTTTTACCCTATACAGAATCTAGCTTTAGGTGATATATCACTATTGCATTTCACAAAGGCCTCCATTATAACCTTTTGGCCTACAACCCCTATTCCTATATCCGAATAAAACCTAACTTTTGTTGAAGAACTGTCTTAGGGACACTCAAAAATGACCAGCAAATTGTGGGAAATGTAAGGCTTTCAGTCTCTAATATTTCACTGAAGGTGGGCACCCCCAGAATGGCAGTAAAGAAGTTTTACCTTTTGCAAATATAATCTCAATACAATTGTATCCATAACAATACAAAATTTAGTCCAAATATCCTAAATTAACATGTTTTATGATGAAAATATAATATTTTGATGTTTTATGGGGATTTGTTATGATATGGGTTATTTAATCCAATCAGAATCTACCTTACAATCTGACTAAATGACCTAATAGATCATATACATTTTTCAATCAATTAGAAGCCCGAAATCAATAGTGGTATGTGACCAGTAATACATACAATAAATGCGATTCTTCGGAGGAAAGAACACAAAGAAGAGAACAAATATCAGACTCGCTATCTTTTAGCCTGTTCATGAGATATACTATAAAATGCAATGCCTCTCAGGCCACTTAGCAAGGCTTCGGTGATATTCTAATTGAAAGCTTTAGTGTTTGGGATTTAGCCCAGACTTTAATTGAGATGACACTGAGTAGAAGTTAGTTTTGAAATACCCTTGAACCTGTTTTAAATCTCCAGCTCCTGCTACTGGTAGATCCAATGCGGTACCACTATTTACAACCATTGTTTGTTTGCGGTGTCGCATACTTCTGTCTGTCATTGTAATTGTTGTTTCTCGTGAATACTTTGTGAATGTTACATTCCTTTTCGACGTTACCTACTTCGAGTGTTGTATTTTAACTTTAAAACCACCGCATAGTATATGTACAGAAGTTGCCTTTTAAAATATATGTTAACCCAAGACATCTTACATATGAATCTGAAAAAATAACAAGCTGCACGTCTGATCTGTTGACTTCCTCTGACACAGTATACTGCGGACAAGTTCGAAGAACATGCGCTTGATACCATCATGGAAAGTCAATCTCGATGAGTTAAACAGTCTTAGCCAGGTCTCGCTTACGACAGTACGTTGTAGATAACATACAGTCACAACGAATAAAGAAGAAACACTCTATGGAAGTAAGTGCCTTAGTGGGCATGTTGACCTTTACTGTAGTTGTCATTAAAAACAAAACACTCAAAAATCGAACAGGCAATATAGCATTCAAAACGCGCATGGAAACACATTACCATTGCAAGGATAAATAAAAAGCAAGATATGTGACATCACAAACGTAAACGGGTTGGCAATAGAGCTTCCGGTCTGTGTCGTAAAAGGCCGATTGATTGAGTTAAAACCTGGTTCTAGGGAATATTTGGCTTACGTTTTTAAAAGCGATAGTCCAACTTTAAAACTACTTCATGACGTCTGAGCATTTCGTTTTTGTAATAATACAACCAAATACGCATGGTTTCTACAGGAAGACAATACTAACGTGTGTTGGTTGTTACATGGTACATCAACAGCCTATGCGGGTTGACAATATGGCTTCCGCCATGGAAAGGTGCCGCTTGGGGTTTAAACAAGGAAGTCACAAACTTTACTGTTTACAACAATGTTAAAACAGTGAGACAGTGTCTTTATATGGCTATACATATTATAAAAGTTAGACTCTCAGACATCATTAGTGATATTGATGACACTCTAAAAGCTCTTTATGTATGAACTGCATGGTACATGTGTGTCAATGGCAGATAACACGCATACAATAAGTTGTTTTTATGTAAATTATAGCTTATCAGACAATCTATACTGCAATAAATCATTGAGAATTATTATAATATGAGCAATATATTTCTCTGAAAAAACATAACAGGAAAATAGCTTTATAATAAGATATTTCAGATATGGATTATAGATGGCTGCTTTAGGTAAAAGTATGTACAAGAACATTGTAAATTTACAAGCTTTACTGTAAGTAAGTATTAACGACACGCGGCGTTGTCATATATGTTAACCTGTGGTGTACATTCAGAATAGAGAACAGTGTAATTTTCTTCGGAACAAGCTGTTTGAATATTTGTAAATATCTTTATTAAGTGCATTTGCTAAGTCATATATCATTTTACCTTTCCGCTTAAGGAGAAGTGTAATACTGTAAGATGATTTATTTTGCGTATTAAATGCAATGGGTAAAATGATGAATAGCTTGAATCCATCTTTGTGCAACAACAATTGTTTAAGACTATTGGCTGTTGTATTTTTGACATACAAATGTCCACGTCTTAAAACATAACTCAATCGCAATCCTTAAGACGGCCAGAAACAGCTTAACGTGTTTCCTTATTAAAGGTGAATGGCCACCCTTTTTGTAGTATTATCAATTAACACATTTATCTCTTAAACATCATTTGAATATTTCTTGATAGTCCCGGAGAGAAACAAATATTTAAATACGCTACTCAGATATATGTAAAAATAAGTATTATTTGCATGATGTAGACACTACTTCTACCACTACGTGACTGCACGGGAAATCTGAATTGTATAGCTGCGCAACTATTACCAGATAATTGATGAATACATTTAGCCGTAGATTAATTTACCTGTCAAAGTTTTCTACGTCATCAAATACAATCTTATTGTCGCTTTTCATAGATATTGCAATTAGCGAATTGTAAATATCTATTGTTGTGTATTTATTTCGATTCAAATAAAAATAAACTTGTTCATGAAATAAAACATGGCCGGAGAACTTTAAATAACTTGTCATGTTTTATGCAACAAATTGTATTTTCCGTTTGATAGTGCGAGTAGATTTACGTTCTTGTTCAACGAAAGATGAAACGAGTATATTTTACTTCTCCGACATTTTATCTAACGAAGCGTGTTCAATCGATATAATGGTGCCTATCGATTTGTGAAGAAGCTGTTCCTTAAATATACACAATGTCGATGTTGAAGATACGTTTGCAATGAAACACAAATGTGTTTGTTGATATAAAACTGAAAGAGATAATAACAAAATTTACTTTTTGCTGATCAATAGTAAAAGGAGTAAAGCGAAAATAACGGTTTATCTTAGACTAGTTATGTTGCTACGTGTGACTGTAATGTTATGTTCTACCGTTTCAAAGGTTGTTGCAGAAAGTACCAGACGACGAAATTTGCAAACATTTCTTGAAGGCAGTTAAGTAGTAGTAAGTTTAAACTAACTACATTCAGGTTTCAATTTAATAAGCGTTTATAGCATTGTTTTAAATATATAATTTAGTAGGTATATTGATAAATACTCAAAAGGCGAAGTAACGTTCACAAGCATGAGAAGAATAGAGCAGACTCAAGACGCAACGCCTTATTTATTACAATGACGTTTTAAACTATCGCCATACTAAATGTCAACACAATAGTATACAATGTATCTAACATAAAAATTAACTGTACTTTTGCATTTAATTAGGAAATATCTCTGTATGGGATGTTTGGAGTCTTTACAGGTTCTTGCTGTATGTGTCGTGGGCATCTATATTTTTGGCATATCTGTAATGTTTGTTGGATCCATTTTTCTTCGTTCCAGATTACGAGTGTCTTCTGATGTGTTTTATTAAATAAATATAAAGTCCAAATATTTATCGCAAAAAGGGTAGTGAGCAAAAGTGCATATTTTATTTGATGTAATAACATTATAAATTAAGCTTACCATTATCATTATTCCAATGATTACATGGTATTCTATTAAAAAAAGCATATGCTTGGACAATAGGCCACGCATATGTAATAAATACTGATAAAGGTGATCATTTGTGAGCAACAAACACAATTAAGAGAATAAAGCAGCAGACTCGGTTTTATTGAGTATGTTCATGAGAAGTAATGTAAAACCTCTCTTGAATCAAGATGCATGTTATCAATACATATTCATCAAACATAATAGCATACAATTATGAATTTGGTTGGCTGATAGTTATTCTCAAGTATTTGAACTAATTTACCGATAACAAGATCTTCATTAGTGAGTCTTAAAATGGTGGAAGCCAGAACGAATCCAACAAGTAAACGCAGTATAACTGAATAACTCAAATCAATATAACTAAATTTAGAAACATGATAGAGGTCGAATGTCCAAATACTTAAGTCCATGAACCTTTAGCAATACTGAATAAGCGATTCATAAGGTGGTGTCATAAGAACTGTCCATTTGTTGTTGATCTAATTTGAAATTAATTTATGGTCATATTTCGAAATAAATCATAAGTTTTCTAATTGATTTAATAACTGTCGAATGTAATTATCAAGATAATAGTTTGACCAATCAATGATCAATAAAATGGACATAACTCCATCTTTGGGTAGTGCGTTTATCTCTCACTCGGTGTTTATCTCTGATTATCAAATGACTTCAGCCCAGTATCAGTATAATGTGGACTGCGCATAGTTCATACCATGAAGGTGGATACTTTTAATTTATCACGTTTATGACGGTAGATATTAAAGTCAAACATGATTGATATATGATTATTTTAGTTTAAATTACGGTCAAATAATTCGATTTTTGAAATGGAACCTGAGTATAAAATCCGAGAGAACGCTATGTTTTTACCTACAGAATATAAAAATATCTCGGCAATGTGTAACTAAGGATCGGATGTGAAAGTTATGAACATATAATTTGGTTTTCTAACATTTGATTGATACAATTAGTAAATACAGAATCGTATTTATTAATTGTTCTTGCGCAGGCATTACATTTGTTGTTTGGCAGAACGAAAGTTATTTTATGGTACCTCTCATGAACAGACTCAATAAAACCGAGTATGCTACTTGTATCTTTTGTTTGTGTTTGTTGCTTCCAAGGGATCACCCTTCAGTATTTATAACACCCGCAAGGCTACTATATAGCAAACCACATTAGCCTTATCAAACATTCGCAATAGATGTTTCCTCTGATCATGGATGTTAGTACCCTCGTGATTCCATGCTTAAATGTTTTATATGCTCTAACCTGATAAGCAAATTGAGAAATATAGAAACCACAGCAATCAATCAAACGCAATGGCACCGTAGCTACGCACTGCACCACAAACCGAAACAATTGAGCATATTTAAAAAATCAATGAAAAGGACATTACATTATATAATAAGTGGGGAAGACAGGTTACCGACTTGGAACAGTCAATAGGCAATAAGGCCCAAATGTTAGCTTCAGTCGCTTTTATGTGTGCACGGCCTCGCTATTATCCTGTCTTCAACGCCCAAAATGACAAAGCAGTCTAAATACAAAAACAGACTGAGCAATGCTGAATACGATTGATATCGATTGCGATATTTAGCTCATTTGATCAAGACCGTAAAATCGGATAGCAATTTCATCTAACTTGGCTTTAAGTTATCTTTCACAATACCTTTTATCTAAACGAAGCAAACCATAAATGTACATGGTAAACAACTGACTGAATCATCCTGTGAATTAAGACACTTTCATCTTCGTTAATGAACCAATTTTAATTATTAAGAACAGCACTGATCCATCAACAAACACAAAACAAACATTTGATTCTACTGCATAGCTGCAAACAAACATTGTAACTACATTTCTAGAGAACAGCCTACGTTACGGATGGTGGCAGATATCTGCAGAAAATCGCATTGAAGTAGTAGTACAAGATTGAATCATGGAGCAAAAACCTTATAACAGCTCAAGGTTCTAAAAAGAAATTATATATCGAGTAGGAATTCTCATAAAATAAGGTTGTCCACAACTTATACTTTAAAGTAAAATATGAATCACAAATTTGTCACTTTTGCTCCATTTAATCTAAAGCCGCTTTGTAATGGAACATTGTCACAGTGGCACGAGAGGAAGAACTAATTTACATACCTTCATGACAGTGTACGTGTTTCACTTAAAAGGAAAATTCAATGTACCGATTTCGATTCATTAACTCCTGTTTTATTATTCAACCACGATGTCTCAAAGAAACTACACTGAAATCAATATCAGCATTATGTTGCATTTTCAGGAAAGCAAACAAACATCACAAAACATATGTATAATTAATACTGTATTATTATCGAACAAAGCCAATCAGGTACAAAACCACTCAAGCTTATCCGAGTCCCCGAACACGTCTTTCCGAGTCATATTCGATACGGTTATAAAAGTCAATAATTTTGTAAATAGAACGTGTGCGCATGCGACACGGATGCCCCATCACTAAAGCTCTATGGGTGACATACGAAAATATTATTTTTTTATGTTGTTGTTTTATTATTTATGTGGGGACATAGTCATGTCATGTTATATGTTAGTGTGTGCTGTGGGACTTTATAGTGCGAGCAATCGACTAAATTAACAGTACGATTAAAATGTCACTGTCAATCACATGTACCTACTTATGGTTTGAACATATGGATGTCATGTAGATGTAAGTGTGTATGTAGGTATTTCTTTTAAAGTTTGAGGTTCTTCACATTGACCTATTGAGGGTACTGGGAACATGTTTCTGTCATGCAGATAGTAGTGTCATGAAATTTGCAAATTGTATGGCGTTTGCTTTCTGGATATTTGGCCTTATCAAACACCTAAATGTAAAACTATAAAGTTAATTAAGAAAGATCAAATCGTATGTCAATATAATATAGAAATAATATACATTTGGTATGACTGCTGTCAATTATAAGTAAATATATATGAACTTTGAAAACTGTATACTTGGTGGTATCGGAGTAGATATCTGAATCCGAAACTTTCATGTTGAATTTTAATGCAAATTAAGGAAGTCAGAAATATAGATAAAGGTCAACCATATTGATATACATTTGGTAGAAACATACTTTTGTTATATAGATGTAGACATGTGCGAAGTTTGGTTTCAAACACGTGTATGCAAAACTGTTTTCGTATGGACAGACCGAACGCACAGGATAACACTATATGACGCTCAACTAATGCTCAACAACAGAAAAACCCGGTTAGCAACCGTTTCTTACATCAAAGTAATATAACAACAATTCGCGAATTAAGACCGTTTGTTTAATTATAATTACTGGTCTTAGATTGTCTTCTTTGAAGAATGGAAGATTCTTCCCACCTAATAGTATAAGATTCCTTGCAAGATACCACATACAGTACAGCTATACAGCTTTTACAGACGCTAAAGCAGATTTTGGTTTGCATATATCTAATGCCAAATTACCTTATACTGATTTTAAAAGTTGAATTAACACATATATTCGTAACTTTTGGCAAGCCGCTTGGGATTTGTGAGTTAACAATAAACTCCATTCAATTAAACCGTTACTCGGAGAGTGGTTCGTTTAGTAGACCCATTCGTCAAGAAGAAGTTGTCCTAGCCCGGTGCAGGATAGGGTATACCCGTTATACTCATTCATCTGTATTGCAACCCTTACCGAATCTACATATATAAACATATAAGTGACTTATATGCAACTTATATGCAGCTTATGTATAACATATATGATGACATTTGACCATAACCGTAATTATCTCAGTTGATAATTGACAATAGATCAACAATCAACAATACTTATCGTTTACAATGAAAGTTTGCAAAAAAATAATAATCTTTTTATTGGTTACTCGAATGTCTGCAACTGTTACTTTTTATGACAGACAGATATTTTTTATTGATTTAAACTTTACAAGTTTATCATCATATACAATATGCAAACATATTCGTGACAGAATAAACAAAACAAACAAACAACAAAAACATAATTTTTCACACTAGTTTCATATAAATTGTATTAATGAATAATTTGAAATATTAAATAATTGACTAAATATGTGAAAATGACACTGAATTTTAACTTAACGCAAATTAAATTAAATATTAAATTAAAAAGACAATTTTGTTCTCATTATCACAAAAGCAATAACATAAATAATTAATTGATAATAGTTTTCATTCGAGGATAAACCTAGTTTTGATTAAACAATAAATCATTACGAGAATCAAATGCTTCTTTTTTAAACCAAGATAAATTAAACAACTCTTTCTTATTACGTGTTTTCATTAGCTCTATGAATTTTAAAACACGTGGACGTTTATAATAGTACTTTTTAATGTATTTTCGTCTTATATTATCATATACAGGACAAATCAAAACAAAATGGTATTCATCTTCGATGTCATTAAAATTACAAATGGTACAATAACGTTGGTTTCCTTCTAATCTGTTCTGTGCGTAGCGCCCAGTTTCAATTCGCAGTGAATGCGACGATAGTCTTAGTTTTGATAAAACAATTCGCAACTTATATGGCAAAATATCGAGATATGGTTCATATTCAAAATTACCTTTAAAATGTAAATACATTGACAAAACCCTATTATTTACAACATCGCTGTTCCACTTTTGAACAAAACAATCGACTAAACGCTGTTTAAAAACAGTATGAAATGTTTTCAAAGGAACACTATTTGGATTATTCCAAACATAGCCAAAACCATACTCGTTTAGAAGCTTTTTAACATTCCCAGTCCAATTATTACGCCAATTTTCTATGTTATTGACGGAATTATTGTAAATAGTAGAAATTATAATATTGTATTATGTAGTTGTTGTTGCTGTAAAATACTGAGTTTGAATGTATTTTCAATGATCATTTAGCGTTGGGAAATAGGTCCTTAAACTAAACTGAACACTTGACTGAACTATATATATATAATATATATATATATATGTGTGTGTGTATTATGTAATTGTTGTTGTTGTTGTAAAATATTGAGTTTGAATGGCTGTGTTCCGTGTATGCCGAACCTTTTGTTCGACGTTTGCATCTTCTTTTTCTGTATACATGTACATTTGAATAAACTTCTTATTTTAAAAATACTCTTCTTCCCCGAAAAACTGAAGGGCATAGAGAGAATCTAAATGTATACAGGCGTTCACGATTGAGCATGGAATTACGTTCATGACGCAATATCATCTCGTGCTTAACTCCTCCCCCTTCCTCGCTGGCTGAACGTAAACACAGTGAAAATAAATCTCGATTTGAATCCCGCGGAGATGTGCTTTAGGCATATAAACCAATCAGCATTACAGTAGAATTTCTCGAGAGATATACCTTGAATATTCTATTTTGAAAGTAGTAAGTTCCATCACTGCTGTAGAAGCTTGGAGTTATTTTCACAATCCACAGCATCTATATAATAGCGAAAAGGTGAATTGTACTCAGTCTTATGTTATGATATCGATTTTTGTCACGTGAGACTTGTAGGCGAATGGGAGGTGTCAACTAGTTTCAATTCACTGAGTACTAACGTTTTATTGGACGGCGTCATCGGTTGTTTATATGTCTGACGCGTGAAACATCCATTGACGCAATTGATGTTATTCCATGCTCAATCGGGAACGACTGTACATAGGGACACATTTCCGATTGCTTTATTCTAAGATATTAAGAATAAATGAAAAGGTATGTCGAATGTATTATCATTATATGACTATTTATTATAGTAGGTCATATACCTATATTTCATTTTCCATAGACCTCTATTATAGCCTTTTGGCATACAACCCTTATTCCTATATCCGAACAGATGATAAAACCTAACTTTTCTTAAAGAACTATCTTAGAGACACTCAAAACTGACCAGCAAATTGGGGAAATATAATGCTTTCAGCCTCTAATATTTCGCTGGAGGTGGGCACCCCCAGAATGGCAGTGAAGAAATTTTACTTTTTCTCTCAGTACAATTATATCCATAAAAATGCAAATTTCAGTCCAAATATCCTAAATCAACATGTTTTTTGATGGAAATAAAATATTTTAATGTTTTATGGGGGTTTGTTATGATTTTGGTAATTTAATCCAATCAGAATCTACCTTACAATCTGACTATATTCCCTAATAGACCCTATACTTCTTTCAACCAATCAAAAGCCCCAAATCAATAGTGGTATGTGACCTAAATATACATTCAAACCTGACTGAAGTTTGTTTTTCTGACTGAATTGTTTGATACATTCATTATGAGGCAAATGGTGTCGTTCGTTTTAAAAAAAAGTCCTTTTCTACAAAATATGAGTGCTTAAAAGAGCTTCGGCTGAAGTCAAATTCAAGAGATTTTTACGCGTAAATCCAGAATCTTCAAAATGCCATATCTCGAAAACCTTTCCAATATTTTGTTTCCAATAAAGTGATTTTGAATTGATTTCATCAATAACATGTGATTTGTAACCAGTGGAAGCTATCTTGAAAATAATATTTACTAAAACATGATATTTGTGATTTTCAGGGGTCTAAATATAAGATTTAACCTTAAAAATGCCACTGTTTTTGTATATATTCAAAATCTGCCTTCAAATAGATTAATTGACGTTATTCAGCAGTGTCTATATGTGCAACCATCAAGAAAATGCAACTTTTCAGTTCAAAAAATGACAAAAAATAATTCTGAGGCTATCCTTCCTAACTCCATTTTTAGGGATATGCCATGTTTTACAATATGCTCATTACACAAGATTGCCATTAATTGTACTATTTAATGTATTGTTTCATTAGATATTGTTTGTACCATCTTTACAAGTCATTTCATGCAACCATGCAGCCAATTAGCACTGTTTACAGTACAGATCCATGAAAATTCATTAAACTGAAGAGGGTGGGGAAGAAAAAATGTTTTAAAAAACATAGAAAATGTCATATTTTTGCCAACTAAAAAATTTCATATGTAAAATGTATTAAACCGCATAAACTATTTGCATAATTCAGCATTTCTGACACTTGCAAATAATTGTGTTAGAAAAAATGTATGTCTACTTTCACTTTTACCCTATACAGAATCTAGCTTTAAGTGATATATCACTATTGCATTTCACATAGGCCTCCATTATAACCTTTGGCCTACAACCCCTATTCCTATATCCGAATAAAACCTAACTTTTGTTGAAGAACTGTCTTAGAGACACTCAAAAATTACCAGCAAATTGTGGGAAATGTAATGCTTTCAGCCTCTAATATTTCACTGAAGGTGGGCACCCCCAGATTGGCAGTAAAGAAGTTTACTTTTTGCAAATATACTCTTAATACAATTGTATCCATAACAATGCAAAATTTAGTCCAAATATCCTAAATTAACATGTTGTATGATGAAAACATAATATTTTGATGTTTTATGGGGATTTGTTATGATACGGGTTATTTAATCCAATCAGAATCTACCTTACAATCTGACTAAATGTCCTAATAGATCATATACATTTTTCAATCAATTAGAAGCCCCAACTCAATAGTGGTATGTGACCAGTAATATATACAGTCAATGCGATTCTTCGGAGGAAAGAACACAAAGAAGAGAACAAATATCAGACTCGCTATCTTTTAGCCTGTTCATGAGATATACTATAAAATGCAATGCCTTTCAGGCCACTTAGCAAGGCTTCAGTGATATTCTAATAGAAAGCTTTAGTGTTTGGGATTCAGCCCAGACTTTAATTGAGATGACACTGAGTAGAAGTTAGTTTTGAAATACCCTTGAACCTGTTTTAAATCTCCAGCGCCTCATACTGGTAGATCCAATGCGGTAATCCTATACATATTATAAAAGTTAGACTCTCAGACATCATTAGTGATATTGATGACACACTAAAAGCTCTTTATGTATGAACTGCATCGTACATGTGTGTCAATGGCAGATAACACGCATACAATAGGTTGTTTTTATGTAAATTATAGCTTATCAGACAATCTATACTGCAATAAATCATTGAGAATTATTATAGTATGAGCAATATATTTCTCTGGAAAAACATAACAGGAAAATAGCTTTATAATAAGATATTTCAGATATGGATTATAGATGGTTGCTTTAGGTAAAAGTATGTACAAGAAAATTGTAAATTTACAACGAGCATCCAC
Organism: Cyrtodaria siliqua; assembly: GCA_037043455.1. Taxonomy (NCBI): domain Eukaryota; kingdom Metazoa; phylum Mollusca; class Bivalvia; order Adapedonta; family Hiatellidae; genus Cyrtodaria; species Cyrtodaria siliqua. The sequence goes on along the minus strand of JAWPHD010013404.1, from coordinate 6,091 downwards.
CTTCATGTTATAAACTATGTGCAGTATATCATATATCATTTTACATTTCCGCTTAAGGAGAAGCTGTAATACTGTAAGATCATTTATTTTGCATATGAATAGCTTGAATCCATCTTTGTGCAACGAAAATTATTTAAGACTATTGGCTGTTGTATTTTTGGCATACAATTGTCCACGTCTTAAAACAAAACTCAATCGCATTCCTTAAGACGGCCAAAAACAGCTTAACGTGTTTCCTTATTAAAGGTGAATAGCCACCCTTTTTATAGTATTATCAATTAACACATTTATCTCTTAAACATCATATGAACATTTCTTGATAATCCCGGAGAGAAACATATATTTAAATACGCTACTCAGATGTATGTAAAAGTAAGTATTATTTGCATAATGTAGATACTACTTTTACCACTGCGTGACAGCACGGGAAATCTGAATTGTATAGCTGCACAACTATTGCCAGATAATTGATGAATACATTTACCCGTGGAATAATTTACCTGTTCAAAGTTTTCTACGTCATCAAATAAAATCTTATTGTCGCTTTTCATAGACATTGCAATTTGTGAATTGTAAATATCTATTGTTGTGTATTCATTTCGATTTAAATAAAAATAAACTTGTTCATGAAACAAAACATGGCCGGAGAACTTTAAATAACTTGTCATGTTTTATGCAACAAATTGTATTTTTCGTTTGATAGTGTGAGTAGATTTACGTTCTTGTTCAACGAAAGATGAAACGAGTATATTTTACTTCTCCGAAGCGTGTTCAATCGATACAATGGTGCCTATCGATTTGTGAAGAAGCTGTTCCTTAAATATACACAATGTCGATGTTGAAGATACGTTGGCAATAAAACACAAATGTGTTTGTTGATATAAAACTGAAAGAGATAATAACAAAATTTAGTGTTTGCTGATCAATAGTAAAAGGAGTAAAGCGAAAATAACGGTTTTCGTTTAAACTTACAATATATACAATTTGTCAAGTTCTTTGGTTAACAATTATCTTGATGAAAAACTAGGATATACATGACCTTTTATAATGATAGTTTGTGCCTAATGAATACATTTCTTAAACTAGTTATGTTGCTAAGTGTGACTGTAATGTTATGTTCTACCGTTTCAAAGGTTGTTGCAGAAAGTACCAGACGACGAAGTTTGCAAACATTTCTTGAAGGCAGTTAAGTAGTAGTAAGTTTAAACTAACTACATCCAGGTTTCAATTGAATAGATAAGCGTTTATAGAATTGTTTTAAATGTATGATTTAGTAGGTATATTGATAAATACTCAAAAGGCGAAGTAACGTTCACAATCATGAGAAGAATAGAGCAGACTCAAGACGCAACGCCTTATTTGTTACAATGACGTTTTAAACTATCGCCATACTAAATGTCAACACGAGTATACAATGTATCTTACATGAAATTCACTGTACTGTCGCATTTAATTAGGAAATGTCTCTGTGTGGGATGTGTGAAGTATTTACAGGTTCTTGCTGTATGTGTTGTGGGCATCTATTTTTTTGGCATATCTGTAATGTTTGTTGGATCAATTTTTCTTCGTTCCAGAATACGAGTGTCTTCTGGTGTGTTTTATTAAATAAATTTAAAGTCCACATATTTATCGCAAAAAAGGTAGTGAGCAAAAGTGCATATTTTATTTAATGTAATAAAATTATAGATTAAGCTTACCAAATTCAATTCCAATGATTAATTGGTATTCTATTAAAAAAAGCATATGATTGGACAATAGGCCACGCATATGTAAGACCTCTCTAGAATCAAGATTCATGTTATCAATACATGTTCATCAAACATATTAGCATACAATTATTAAATTGGTTGGCTGTATACTTCTGATAGTTATTCTCAAGTATTTGAACTATTTTACCGATAACAAGATCGTCATTAGTGAGTCTTAAAATGGTAGAAACCAAAACGAATCCAACAAGTAAACCCAGTATAAGTGAATAACTGAAATCAATATAACTAAAATTATAAACATGATAGAGGTCGAAGGACCAAATACTTAAGTCCATGAACCTTTAGCAATAGAGATTCATAACGTGGTGTCATAAGAACTGTCCATTTGTTGTTGATCTAATTTGAAATTAATTTATGGTCATATTTCGAAATAAATCATAAGTTTTCTTATGGGTTTAATAATTAAACATATAATGTAATGTAATTATAAAGATAATAGTTTGACCAATCAGTGATCAATAAAATGGACATAACTCCATCTTTGGGTAGTGCGTTTATATTATATATTCTGTGATGAATTATAGAAATATCCCAGTTTGGGAAAATCTATAACATATCCCTTCCTCTACTGTGCTATCTCGCCTAGTGGTATGAATGGTATGAACTAAACGATAAACGTCACGATATTACGTCACGAATTGACGTCATGATATTACTCCGCGCTGTCGCCAAAGGAGTGACAGAAGAAGGAATACTTGTGTCAAAAGACGATTGGAAAGAAATTCATCACAGAATATATATTATATAGTTTAATTAACATTTTTGTCGTGATACGGAAAATAATTCACTCGTGAGAAATATTCTTGCGATATAGAAACTCGTGCGAAAACGCACTCGTTTCTATATCGCAATAATCTTTCTCACTCGGGAATTATTTCCCGTAACACTTCAACAAGGTTAATTAAACTCTATATCTCTCACTCGGTGTTTATCTCTGATTATCAACTGACTTCAGCCCATTATCAATATAATGTGCACTGCACATAGTTTATAACATGAAGGTGGATACTTTAAATTTATCACGTTTATGACGGTAGATATAAAAGTCAAACATGAATGATATATGATTAGTTGAGTTTAAATTACGGTCACATAATTCCATTTTTGAAATGGAACCTGAGAATAAAATCCGAGAGAACCATTTGTTTTTACCTACAGAATATATAAATACCTGAGAATAAAATCCCGAGAGAACCATTTGTTTTTACCTACAGAATATATAAATATCTCGGGCAAATATGTAACTAAGGATCGGACGGAAAGTATACATGATACTTTGGTTTCCTATGGTAGTGTCTACATTTATTATGTTAAACTACAGAAGCGTATTCAGTAATGTTCTTGCGCAGGGGGCGCATTACATTTTGTGTTGCGGAACGAAAGTTATAGCGTGGTGAATCTCATGAACAGACTCAATAAAACCGAACCTGCTACTTGTATCTTGTTTTGTTGTTTGTTGCTTCAAGGGATCACCCTTCAGTATTTATAACACTTCGCATGGCTACTATATAGCAACCCCACGTTAGCCTTATCAAACATTCGCAATATATGGTTTCCTCTGATCATGGATTTAGGACGCGCTGTGATTCGCATGCTTAAATATTTAATGCTCTAACCTGATAAGCAAAACTGAGAAATATAGAAACCACAGCAATCAATCAAACGCAATGGCACCGTAGTTACGCACTGCACCACAAACCGAAAGCAGAGTACAGATAAGGAATGAGCGAATGAGAAAGGAGATGCTGCTGGAGTGTGACAGGAAGTGATAGGTGGGAAGGCAGCGCGGCAGAGTGGAGGCGCCAGGAGGTGGAGAGTCCTTTATGTTTCTGCACTAGCCTTCGCTATTATCCTGTCTTCAACGCGCCCCGAAGATGACAATGCGAGTCTAGAAGTATGCAAAAAGCAGGACGGAGCAATGTTGAATGTCGATTAGAATATCGATTGCGATATTTAGCTCATTTGATCGAAGACCGTAAAATCGGATAGCAATTTCATTTAACTTGGCTATAAATTATCTTTCACAATGACCTTTATCTAAACGGAAGCAAACCATAAATGTACATGGTAAACAACTGACTCGAATCATCCTGTGAATCACAGACACTTTCATCTTCGTTAATGAACCAATTTTAATTAATTAGAACAGCACTGGAATCCATTAACAAACACAAAACAAACATTTGATTTTACTGCATAGCTGCAAACAAACATTGTAACTACATTTCTAGTGAACAACCTACGTTTACGGATGGGTGCAGATATCTTGCAGAAAATCGCATTGAGTAGTAGTAAATATTGGATCATGGAACAAAAACTTGTACAGCTCAAGGTTCTAAGAAAGAAATGGAGTGATATGAGTGGCGATTTTTTATAAATAAAGCTGTCCACGAACTTATACTTTTAAGCGAGAACGATTTCGATTCGATTAACCTCCTGTTTTATTATTCAACCTTGACGTCTCGCAAAAACTACACTGAAAGTCAATATCAGCATTATGTTGCATTTTCAGGAAGGCAAACAAACATCACCAAGAACATATGTAAAATTAATACTGTATTAGTATCGAACAAAGCCAACTCCGTACAAACTCATTTCAAGCTTATCCAAGTCCTCGATCACGTCTTTCTGAGTCATATTTGATACGATTATAAAAGTAGCAATAATTTTGTAAATATAATGTGTGCGAATGCGACACGGATTCCCAATCACTAGAAGCGCTATGAAAATATTTATTTTTTGTTGTGTTTATTATTTTGTGGGGGACCATATGTCATGTAATTTTTAGTGTATAGCTGTAGGACTTTATAGTGTGGAGAAATCGACCTAAAGTAACAGCACGACTAAAAATGTCACTGTCAATCACATGTACCTAATTATGGTTTGAACATGTGGCTGTTCATGTAGATGAAAGAGTGTATGAGGTATTTTTTTTAAGTTTTGAGATTATTCACATTGACCTATTGAGGGTACTGGAACGTGTTCCTGTCATGCAGATATATGTGTCATTAAATTTTCAAATTGTATGGCGTTTGCTTTTCTGGGTAATTGGCTTAATCAAACACCTAAATGTAAAACGATTAAGTTAAGAAAGAGCAAAAACGTAGGTCAATATAATAACCAAATAATATGCATTTGATATGAACATACTGCTGTCAAATATTAAGTAAATATATAGGAACTTTGAAAGCATGTATACTTGGTGGTATCGGAGTAAAATATCTTAATCGAAACTTTAATGTTGAATTTTAATGCAAATAAGGAAGTCAGAAAATATAGATAAAGGTCAACCATATTGATATACATTGTGTAGAAACATACTTTTGTTATATAGATGTAGGACATGTGTGCGAAGTTTGGTATCAAACACTTGTATGCGTAACTGTTTTCGTATGGACAGACCGAACGCACAAGAATAACACTATATGACGCTCAACTAATGCTCAGCATTAGAACAAACCTGGTTAGAAACCGTTTCTCTTACATCAGAGCAATATAACAGCAAATCGCGAATTAAGGGGGACCGGGGGGGGGGGGGTTTGTTTAATATAATTACTGGTCTTAGATGTCTTCTTTGAAGAATGGAAGATTCCTCCCCACCTAATGGTATAAGTTTCCTTGCAAGATACCACAGTACAGTACAGATATATAGCTTTCTCACCATTCGCATTACAGTAATGTTAAACCTTGCACAAATATGTAATTACGTACTTTTTTATTATAAATAGTAACATTTTTAAGTAGAAAATCTATGTTATCACTCATTTCTCAACATCCATAATCGGCACCTGTGTCATTATGGATAATGGAAAATCAGCACAGTACGAAACATACTGTACTCCACGCGAAGACGTCAACGTCAGCATGCAATTACGACGTCAACAGCCATCAAGAAACACAAAGTTATAACAGTTGAGATCTATATAGTGGAGTTGAAATCTCAGCTGTAATTTTCACTGTCCAGTAAATATTTTCTTTAAACTTTTGTACAGTAAGTCTGTTATATATATAAGACAGAGAAAGGCAAAAATAGATGGTAGGTCTCCATGCGTTGTTAAAATTTTAAAAATAATTGTAATGCCCACCGTCATGTCTATCTGTCCCAAAAAGTTGAACAAGTCCATAAAATAGCTAATTAAGATATTTTTGAAGTCTAAAAATAATGGTAGGTCTCCATGCTTGTTCAAAATTTTAAAAAATAATTTGTAATAGCCACCGTCATGTCTATCTGTCCAAAAGTTGAACAAGTCCATAAAATAGCTAAATAAGATATTTTTGAAGTCTAAACATTTATTCATTGGGCACAATTCTGCTAAAATTGT